>OX422221.1:284034924-284191563 GCA_949130495.1 Sambucus nigra
TTTGGGCCATTATTTCCTTAGAAGCACCTAAGAGAGTCATGGATCAGTGGTAACTTCGGAGATGAACAATTGGGGGTCCATTATCCCCACACTTCTCAATGTTAGGAGTCTTGAACTTCTCTGGTAGCCTTGCTTTAGGATGGGGAGACATATAGGTGTAATCTATGTAGTTCCCGGAGATTCGGACTTGGTCAAACTTCTTAGTAAAAATCTTGAGGTCCTGCTTGACCTTATTCAACTCTTCTTCCTTTAAATCAACGATCATGGCTATGTTAGCCCTTGGCTGGGAAAGATTTGGCATAGGCAGCTAAGCAGGCGGTGGCCCCTTAGTAGGAGGGGCACGTGGAGCGTGCTGATATTCTTCAGGGACCCAATTAGGCTCAGATGCGAGTGGAATCATAGCGCATCAGAATAGGATCTTGGGCTCTTCGAGAATAGGGACCCGATTTGATTGCATCTCATGAACCTTGGTTTGAAGATTGTCAATCTTGGCAGTGAGTTGGGCTAGGACCGTTTTCAAATACGGCTGCACATGCGGTAGTTGGTCAGTGCTCTCTATAGAAAGTGTATTAAGGTGAATTGCAGACTCGTAAGAAGTAGCGAGTGAACTGACGGAGCCTCGGGGTTGTTCGACTGAAGACTGAAGCCAATAGGGTGTCAGGCCAAGGGTCGGGTATGCGATCGACCTGAGAAGGAGAAAAATTCGAATTTATTTTTTGAAAGACAAGGGGAAAAACTATTATTATCTGAAAGGAAGGAAAATATTTTTAACGTTTTTTGGAAAATATGAGGACGAATTGTTTTTGGGTAAAAAGGAGGAAAAATATTTTTGGTATAAGGAAAAATTGTTTTGATATATTTGATAAAAGAGGGGAAAAGGTTTTTTGACACCTTTGGTAAAGAAAGAGGAAAATGGGAAAAAGGGTTTCATTATTATTATTATTATTATTATTATTATTATTATTATTATTATTATTATTATTATTATTATTATTATTATTATTATGTTCTCACTTGTATTAGCTTTACCTAAATGCAAAAAGAAATGCCGAATGAGACCCGAGCATTGGAAATTTGGGTTCGAAAAATATGTAAAAACATGGTTGGACTTGTTAATAGGATCACGGACAGGGGCCCGTTTTGAAAAAGGGGAAATTGCGCTAAAATTTGGGCGGCATGCCGACTAGTCATTCGGGTAGATTTTGGGATAGAAATCGACAAACTAAATATGGGTGCCCTAGGTTTGACACCTATATGAGGGTATGCAGTTGTTTGGTTAATTGGAATGGTTCCCCCCTTTGCCCTGACTTCCACGATATATGTCTTGCTTTTGAGGGCAATCGGTACATGTGGACAAGTGATTCGATATACCTGAGTGTACGTGAATTGCCTCAATATATAGCTCGCGGAGACAGTACGTGTGAGAGCGAATTTGAAATACTCGACATATGTGAATGAGTTCCTTACTATATACCTCCCGTCATGACTTCAGTCAAGCAGTACAATGCGGGGGAAACCGTTCAATATACGTCAACGGTATTTGGCAAATGGATGTGAGAGTCATATTCCTTAGGATAACTGTGACTTGCCGGACGAGCACCCATCACGAAGTGACACCCCTATTATGGGACAAAATTTGGTCAATAGCCATGCTCTTCGACGATGTAGTGTGAAAAATTCATGATTCTTGATTAGCATATTATGGAGAGCCTATTTAGTTTTTCATGATGATCAATATACTAATAGGGAAGAATGTACACGTATAAAAGGTAAATTTAACATTGAGCATAAAGATTATACTAAGCATGGATATGTGAGAGTGAGTAATGTGTGAATATCTACAAGTGAGTATGTGACAAGTGTGAATGAACATTGATATATACTAGTGTAATAAGTGGAGGTGTGTGTTAGTGACATCGAAGTATGAATATTATATACGATGTGTGATAAGTGTAGGTGTGTGTTAGTGACACCTAAGCATAAATATTCTAAGTGCAACATGTGGATATAAGTGATCCTACGTGTAATTAATGTGAAGTGTAAATGGAGAGTATTTAAAAGTGGGTGAGTGAGTAGTGATGTGATCATGAGGTAGATATGTATAAGAAATAATAAAGGAGAAAAAAGGGAACAAACTAGTAGGTGCATACGCACACAATCAGAAAACAATAACGCCCATGCAAACAGAGTCTATACGTCTTGGGAATAGTCCTCAGTGTAGTCGCCACTGTGGCCATCCCAGGATTTCCTCTCTCCCTTCTTTTCTCGTGGGGGGAAAAAGGGGAGGAAAAGGTCTCGCACCATCTTTCTCTAAGAGCACTTCGGACATTGTCGGTATGGGGTGAATGTAAAGAGATGGAGTCGCAAAAGAACATGTCATCGCCTCGAGAGAGAGGCATAAAAGATAAACTGATTCTTACGAAGAAAATTTTCGAAGGTTCGGGGGCTATGTTACGAAATGGGAAGGCATTAGGCACCCATCCCGCCCTGTCGGTCTCTCATGGGCTTGTGTTACTGTTTTCCTTCAATTTTCCATGAATTGTGTGTGCGTGTATATATCAATGGAAATCAAAATCACCTACCTCATACCATGGAAAAGATAGAGTGGGGTCGTCCAAAGGAATGTTTCCAAAATAATATTTTAGAAAATGCAATGTATGCATTTATCAAGATATTGATCGTTATAATAATATATGTTGGATGAAAAGCTAAAAAGGATAACAAATATAATATATATTAAAATAATGTATAGATGAAATGGATGGAAATGCAAAAAAAGGAAAATTGGAGAAATTGGAGAAATTGGACTCGAGTCTCGGTTTTTAGCCTAAGAAGCCTGCGTAGCCTATAAAGGCATCAAAGTTCAAGTAGTTCATATACATCATAAGTATGGGGTTTATCCCATAGATTCGAAAGAGAATTTATTATATATGTGTGTAGACAATGTATGTTAGTTTTGAGAAATTGTGGTAGACGATCCCGTTGGAATTTATAGGTGTAACCCTATTTTTCCTTGTTTTGTTTTTTATTAAAATAAAGTATGTGCATTATAACTAATGAAGGATGATATATTAATGCATATGAACTAAAGTAAAATCTAAATTAAGTTTATATAACTAATGCAAGAATAAAGAGTTTAAAGAGAGAGAAGGATTTTCGGACCTTATTTGCAAAATTGAAGCTTGGTCTTGATCTTTTCTAAACTCCCTTTAATGTTGAGATGATTTTTTTATGAGAGCTAATGATATTTTACTAAATTGGGTATGAAAAGGATGGGAATGAAAGAGGGAAAGGAATTTCATCAAAGAAAACTTCACTGATTGAATGAGAATGTTGTTGAGATCCCTGATATTGATGGATATGAGCTCTATCTTAGGAGTGAGATCATGCCTTCTATTTATAGGGTAAAGGGGTGATGATCGGCATAGCCCTAGCCTTGCTAATCGATAGGTAACCCTAGGTACACAGTCGATAGATAGGTAAATGGACCTACCAATCGGTAGTCTTGTTCATATTTTTTTAAATGGTTGTTTATCATAATTCGTTGATTTGAATCATTCACAGGGCATACTTCTAGAAAGTTAATTAAGAGACCTTCGGGAGTCCTTTGCGCCACTCTTGGGTCCGGGAGTTGACTTTTGGTCAAACGGGGCATCGAAGCGCTTGTCGGTCCTTTGGGCAAGAGATCGTCAGCTAGGAATGGATCGTTCATCCTAATGGTAAGTCATAATAGTGAATGGGATGGACTGTTGGAAAGGTTATGCGAGGTACTTCGACATTCCAAGGAGATTTTCTTGGTTCGGATAGTTGACTTTGGCCAATAACGCTCAAAAGCTCTCATTGACCTTTTAAAGTATAACAGGTCATTCCTTCGTACTGTAAGGTCGATTCATGCACGAGATGGAAATTTGGAAAGGGTATTTAGTTCCCTTCAAATATTCATTTAGTCTCGTTCGAGCTGAAGAGTTGACCTTTGTCAAATGGAGCCCAGAAGTGCTCGGTGGCCTCTAGATCAATTTTCGACGTAAAATGGACCGTTCGTTCGAACGGTAATTCTGTTTTGCACATGGGGTGGATCGTTGGAAAGGGTATTCAGTTCCCTTCAAAATTGAAAGAGATTTATCTATGACGATGAAGTTGATTGGTGTCAAATTAGGGCTCAGGATCACCCGATGACCTTCAGATCGATTTTTGGTGGTAAAATGATCTATTTGTCCGAACCGTTATGCCGATTCACACATCGGGTGGACCATTGGAAACAAGATTCAGATCACTTAGAATATTCATTGAGCTTTCACTCTCACGATAGAGTTGACATGAATCAAACAAAGGTCCGGGAGCGCCTGATGGCCTCCAAATCGATACTCGGAGTATGACCTAGGGTTTGTAGTAAAATGGGAGGTGTTAGGGACCTTAGGGTGTCCTAGAATATGGTGACTACAATAGAAGAACTTCCCCGAAAAGTACCAAGTTTAAGCTAATAAGAATATTATTATACAGAAATTGTGATGTCCCAAACTCTCCAAACGGGACAATTCAAGAGATCTCGTTACAAGGGTAATGACTCTCGAATGGTCTAAGGGCTATTGAATGTGTACGCAAAAGAACTAGAAGGCTAGTATCTATGTGAACTATATGTAATTTAAAGTACTTATAAATTACCATGGTAAGTATGTTTCATTTATTTGATAATAATGTTTATAGTAATGATTTATACATAAATATGTTTCATTTCTCATCATTAATTGCTTAACATGAAGTTTTAAAATTTTATAGTATGTCTCATTTTCGTCTTATTTATATTCGGTAGAATCACAACCAAATGTTTGAAATTCCTAGGGCCAACCCACTCAATGGACATCTAAATATTTAAATCCACCAGTTAACAACAATTCAAGAATCCTAACAACAATTCAAATAATAATGCGCAATATTAGAAATACCCAGGTCCAAGCAAATCAATGGCCATCTAAATGTTCAAATCCAGCAATCAACAAAAGTTAAAGAATCCCAATTACGTGAAGTGTTCAATAAATGAGAAACATCTTAGCCCAATAAGGTGACATCATTTTTAAATTAGCACAATAAATAATAAGGTGATATCATTTTTCAATTAGCATAATAAATAATAAATTAGCACAATAAATTAATGATAAATTAACATAATAAATTTTAAAAAAATAAATAAGTGCATGTGTTTGAAATTATTTTTAAAGTTGCAAATTAATTAGGGTTTTCATTTGAAATCATTTTAGGGTTTTCATTATAGGGTGTATGTGTGTGTGTGTGTGGTGTGTGGGTTGTGGTTTTTTTTAGGGTTTTTAAATTAATTTCAAATTAGTTAGGGTTTTCATTTAAAAGTATTTTAGGATTTTCACTCTAGAGTGTGTGTGTGTGTGTTTGTGGCATGTGTGTGTACGATGTGTGTGTGTGTGTGTGCATGTGAGGTGTGAAGAGAGAGAGAGAGAGAGAGAGAGAGAGAGAGAGAGAGAGAGAGAGAGAGAGAGAGAGAAAGATAGAGAGATTTACCTGAACAAAGAGCGAGAGAGAGATGACAGAAAGTTATGTGTGCCTCCACTGCAATTAGAGAGGGAGAGTTGTGCTAGGTTAAACGAAATGAGGGCTATCGATTTGTTGTAATTAAATCACTTGTCATGGTTCTGTCACGGACTTTGATCGTGATAACTTATAGGTTGTCATGCGCAAAGTTCGTGACAGGACCGTGACAACGAACGCGGGTTTTGTTGTCACATTTTTTTACCGTAACAACCTTGGTCGATATTTGATTGGCAATTATTCAATTTTGGTTTAGTGTTTGAGAGGTTATACTTGTAAATTGGACCATTTCTAGTTATTATACACTTTTCATATCTTGCTGAGCCTTAAATAAATACTCAAGAACCCTTAAAGAAGTCCATTAGTTATTTTTCGAGGCCAGTTGGATTATTGACAAAGGCCGTAAAACCTTAAACCTTCTTGACCAATGCTCAAGAGGTATCTTAGACTATAATAACTCAGTTGCGACCTAATACACATCATAACACCTTTGATACTTATTGTAGGACCCCATCCTAATGTTCGAATTACTTTAAACCATTTTCTCATACTTTGAAACACATATCCTCTTACTGGTCTGAGGTCTATATGGGAGCAATTGTGGGTTTGAGGTCACATACGATTTCTACACCCATCACCCTTGATTGTTTCGGATTTGGCTTATTGTGGAACATAACAAAACTAGATCTAGTTAATTTGAGTCTCGAGGTGTAATTAAAGAATTTGAAGTGGAGTACAAATCATTAAGCCACTAAAAACTTAACTCGCCCCAAATGTTGTGTAACTCAAGTGTAAGTTAATCGCGAGAAAAATAAAATTTAGGGAAGATCGAAGTCGAATTACATCGGTATTGAAATGTATTAGTGTTAATATTAATTAGGAAAATGTGAATTTACAAGTCATAACACTCTTTATACCACTTCACCCCCCTTGCGGATTATAAAAATAGTTACATACCCTGAAAAAGTCTCCATCTATCCAAACCCCGTATGTTTGACGTATGTCATAAATCTCACACCATTAATATGTTAACTCAATCCTCGAATTGTATTGCTAGAAAATTCTTCAAACGACCCATGAAAAAATTGTGACAAACTCGAGTTCCTTCAATAGATAATGTACATCTAAAACTCCATATCTAAATTTCATCAGGTTTGTTTGTATTCTTTTTATCTAATTACTTCTTTATTGGTCTAATTTTCTTATGTCAATATATGCCTGTAGTCATTGATAGCCTGACAATAGAGTTTTTTTTCTTCCTAGATTTATTAGGGTTGATAATTTGGACTGGATCAATATGTTTACATATCAAAACTATTATACAATGTTTGTTCAATTTGTGGAAAGTATTTGATATTAGGTAAAGTCGATTTTAATCTTCGGATATTTGATTTGAAAAAAAAAACTTAGGGATTCATGATAACCTGGACCTATTAAATCACAATTTATGAAGATATCAATACTTTACTTCATTTTTTTGTGTAGTTTTTATTTAAAATTTAGGATTATTAAAAACAATAGGGTTTTAATTTAGAGAAACAAATGAATTATGGATTATTTTTAAAGCTAAATATATAGTATTTATGTTGATAAAAAAAATATTTTGAAGGTTATGTAAATTAAGAAAGAAGAGTTTTTTTAAACAATGATAATGATTCGATAAGATATTGATAGTTAAGTCAAATAAATTATGAAGTGGATGAATGAAAAATAAAGTTCAAAGTAAAATTTTTGTTTATTAAGTTGTAGATGTACTTGTTCAAGGTTAATTGACAATCACTGAAGCCCATATGGCCCTTTCTGTTTGGGGGCATTAGCTAATAAATTATTTAAAAGTCTATTTATATATGACGAATTCAAGTGATAATCTTATTGGTATCTTAAACCCTTAAACTTTTAATTTGTTAATGAGAAGTCCAAATAACATAGTTACACTTACTAATGTAGATATAGTTAATAAGTGTAATTATATCTATATTCATGTACCTATATTAATAATTTTAACGCACCTGAACTTATTGAGAAAATTATTTTTAATTTATCCGTGTTATTATCTTTTAAAGAGTCTAAGAATTTATCACCAAGTTTTTCTTTTGTTTAACTTAATTTTATACCCAACCTAATTTTGGATGAATGATAATATTATCACGCAAAATATTGACAACAAAAATGTGCAAAAGTGTAAGTGCAAGCCTGGGATTGGTAGCATTGAGCCCTGTCACAATCCTTATATTGACCAAAAAAAAGTTGGAATAGATTTATAGGCATAACATATTTTCTAGTCAGAAAGGTGGCATTCATACATAAAAGTGGAAACCATCTTTGATGTCGCCGTCTTAAGATGTGTTTTCTGTCTTCCAAATTGTGATTTAATGACCCACTAAGTTTAGGCCATAAAAACAAACTAGTATAGTAATAGAGGTAATTAAAAATTCTTGTTTAGGTTTGATCTTTCGTATTGCTTGTTTGTTCTACAATTGTTAAAACTTGGAGTTAAATAAACTAAATTTTAGATATTTCATGTCACTAAAATTATAGTTTTTCTTAAATTGTGTTTCATTAGTGACAAGGGAAAACTATTATTTCTTAGGTTTGAGCTTTCGTATTGCTTGACAAAACTAAATTTTAGGTATTTGAAGTCACTAAAATTATAGTTTTACTTAAAATTTTAGGTATTTGAAGTCACTAAAATTATAATTTTGAACCCTAAATCCTAATACTAACAAAAGAGTCTGAGAATAACCTATGTTGTCCTAATTTTGGGAAAAACTATATTTTCTAAAGTCTCACTAAGTTCCTTTATATCTAATCTACTCCCATTATCTCCATTCAATATCCTCTCGAAGTAGTTTTCTTCATCTTTCCATAATTTCATCATCCTTGATAATAACTATTGAATCATCCCTTTTAATACACTTAATGTTATTCGTAAATATTCCCCTAGAACTTATAAAGTTTAATTATTTGTACCTATAATTTTGTAACAACATATATAACTAATTTGTTTAAAAAGCTATGGGGGATTTAACACCCACTGGCCCTTCTTCTCTCTGTCCCTGCTTGCAGCTCATTTTATCTTGAATTGTGGAGATCTAATAACTTTATTGTCTTGGTGTGGGTCATTTTGTAACACCCCGTAATTTTGGAGAATACGGAAATTAATTAAATTGGAGATTTAGAAATTATTTAATTTGGAGAAAATTATTTAATTCGGTGATTTAAACGAGATGATTATATAAAGTGACTCAAATGGTAATTTTGAGGGCATTGGTGGTCCCGAAAGGGTCGAACTATTCGAAAAAGTGTACCCGGGTGTACAGTTTGGGTCCCGGGTCAATTGTAGACCAAACCAACACCTCTTGAGGGCATTATGGTCATTTAGAAAATTAAGGTGGGGAGACCCACGAAATTTTAAAGTTATATCAGATGGTTTGGGGCTTAAATTAGGGTTCATAACATAGAAAAATAGAGAGGAACCAACGAAGAGAAAAGAGAGAGAGTTTTATGAAGGCTTAAAGGGTTCCAAAGAGCTTCTTGTAACCAAGATCAATTTGGAAGGGAGATTGAAGAAGGAATCAACCAAACACCCTCATCATCCATGAAATCAGATCCTACCACAATCAAGGCAAGTGGTTTATTGCAAAATATGAAGTTATAATACCTATGTGTAGGGCTTTTTAAATAAATTGTTTTTATTGGAAGTTCTTAGAGAAAAAGAATGAACGGATTACATGTTGGAGTAGGATTGCATGTAGTTGGCATTTACATTTGTAGAGGCCTGATAAAAAATGAATCTATATTGGAAATTACGAATTTAAATCTGGGTTTATGATGTATAACCATGAAGAACTAAATTATCTAGGGTTTTGAGAAAATTTAGATTTGGATAGTTCTTGGATGGATTTAGTGAGGATTTGATGATATATTTACGTTGAGAATGATCCATATACATTTATAAGATGATTGATGATGTTGGGAAGGATTTTTATAAGGTGTAATGAACTGTTGGATCGGACAAACATGGTGGAATAAGGAAGAAGGCGACCTGCACCTGGTCGATCGATCGATCGACTCAAGAATGTCGATTGATCGATGCTATCGATCGATCGAAGCATTTGGTCGATCGATCGACCAAAGCTGATTTGGGGTTATTTTTGTTGACTAAGTTTTCCTTGAATTCCAACAAGAGGGGAAATTTTTAGAGATGTCATTATGCCTATGGAGGGACTTGATAAAGACCAGTAGGGAGTATAATTAAGGTCCGTTATAGCCGTTGAGTGTAAGGTTTGGGATATGGACCGACAGGGATAAATCGATCGAGTCGCGTGGGAATTGAGTTACGGGGAGAATCCACGTCAATATAAGGTGTATGCTAGTAGGTTAGAGATAGTTTAACTACTGTTATAAATAAAGAGGTATCCAGAGATCTTAGAGTTGTGCGAATACGTTAATATGTACGATAGTGAGATAAATCGTAGAATAATAAGTACGGTAAATATACGAGAGAAAAATACGATGTAAACACGAGAATAATTGGGTTGTGTTAATACCTACTGTTTTATATGAGTACGTGGGTTGTGTATGCCTATTATCTGTTTCCTCGTGATAGGATTGGTAAGTTCGATGAGACATGCCGAACTACGCTCGATGAGACATTCCGAGCCAGGTTCGAGGGGACATTTCGAGCCGTGTTTGGGGAGACATTCTGAACATTACTCGATGAGACATTCCAAGCCAGGTTCGAGAAGACATTCCGAACCATTTGTCCTTAATGTGTGAAATAGGATCGATATCAGGATATGCTGTATTGGGTATATGTGTGTGTGAAAGACATACTGTCTGAATAATCTACTGAGTGTGATTAGTAGAGAAGGCATGTAGTATGTACCTAAGAATAGATTAAGTTTAAGAACTTAATATTTAAGTAATGATAAGAAATTAAGAATAATGATAATTACTAGACGTTCGGATACACAATGTAGGGGCGGTATGGGGAAGTTAAAGTGAACTTAACTAATGACTTAATGTAAATTAAGGGTAGCATGTAGCGTACCTTATGGGCGGTACTAGTGAGCTAAATTATTTGAAGTGTTTAGATGTTGGAGACCTAGATAAAGTGGGTAGAGAGACTAGGTAGGAACATTAGGTGAACATTATAAATTAGAGGTGAGGAAACTCAAGAGAGTGTGCATGATCCTAACATGTGTAATCAATAACTGATATTTATTGCGATAAATCACTTGCTAAATATTTTCAAAACGTTTTGTGTACTAACACTTGCTATAAAACATTTTCAAAACCTTTTAGGTGTCCAACCATAGGGACACCAAGCGTGACTTCATTCCAGGGATTTCGGAGTTGTAGCATAGGTGGGTGTTGCAGGTCCTTGATTAGACGCTTCTTTTATCCTTCCTGATCTAGTGTAGGATTTTAGCTTTCAATATGGACATGTCGTCCTTCAGTACTTTCATTTATATTGGAGTTGGTTAATGTTGGTTTTTGGCCGATGGTTTATTCGGTAAGACTTTGTTTTATCTTAACTGTTATTCTCAGACTCTTTTGTTAGTGTTTGATTTACACTTTCTTCCGCATGTTATTGTTCTATTAATCAGAGTTAAAATTTGGCACTAGTTTAATTTTACCTAGGTGCTTAGTAATTAAAAAGTTTTCGACAGTGATGCTAAGAATGAACCAACTGGGAAACCTGTTTTAATTTGATTTAGGACTGATCACCCGGGATTTAATTAGGTGGGGTGTCACCCATTTGAATGATGAAACTTGATATTGTTTACTCATTTTCACCTACATTTCTTCTCGTGTATGATTCTTCAAGGTTTAGGTAGTAGATTATGCAGTGGCATATGCAAAATTTTCGTTCAGTGGATGTGGAATGTAATACCCTATAATTTTAATTGAATAATTAATTGATTTAATAATGATAAATATTGATAGTATGATTTTAATGATATAGATTTAACTAAATGATGAGGTTGAATTTACATAATTTATGATATTTTTGTACTAATTAAATGAATAAAGTGGTTATTCATTTATTTCGGATACACTCTAGGAATTTTGGTAGAATCCTTATAATCATAAGGGTCTTTTGGTTTGTCTTGATTACCAACCAATGTTTAGAGGTGTAGTGATTTAGTGCATTTGTTTTATGGGTTCAAACTAAGAATAAGAAATAAATGAAAAGATAAATATAAAGGAACATGGGGGAAGGATACGAGAGGAGAGGAGGAGACTATAGCGGACCCTTATGACCTCTATAGTGGTTATAGGGATGCTATAGCGGTTACCCCAAGACGCTATAGAGGAAAATGTGCGCTAAAGGACTTTTTGGCGTGGTATTTTAATAAGTGAGGAGAGTGGTCCTCTTATGCAATCAGTTGCATCTCTTTTTATAAAACTCCGAAAGTAGCCTAAACAAAACCCTAAACCTCCATTAACATTCGCCTTAAAACCTTCATTATAGGGACTTACACTTGGAATTTGGGGGTTCTTCAAGAACATAAGTTGTAAGATTTTCAACAAGGAACAAGGATTGAACTTCAGATTTTTTAGAATTAAATCTCAGGCAGGAATCTAGATATTTCCTAAATTATTCTTAATTTTAATTAAATGTGATTATAATTTTAGTTAGGGTACGATAAACTTAAGTAATTTCTCATTATTATTAACTAATTTTTAAAATTGTAAGACTCTTATATAATCAAAATTCCTAGATTTTGGTTATTTGAATTTTGATCACGTAATTTTTGTAAAGATGGAGGAAAATTATATGTTAATTTGTTAAGAGTACATCATATGATTTATGACCATTTAAAAGTTGAAATGTGACTTATGAGTATAACTTATCCTGTATAATTGTAATTAATGGAATATGCTTACCTTGGTACATTCTTAATTATTGTAACTTCATATCAATCCCATTAAAAATGAATAAAAAATAGTTTTATTAGTAATTGAAACCTTGGAAATTTGGTTAGCCCATATATGAATTGCTAATAATGAACGTAATAAGTAAAATAGAATCATGTTTGAGATCATAAATTATATGTGGTTTTTAAGGGGACTATTAATTTTAGTTATATGTCAAGATTTGGATGGATTGGTAAGTGGTTGTTATTGAAAGGACTTGTTGATGCTTAGTTTTTTTTCATTAAAGAGACTTGTGTTGATGGATTAGGAGTTGTGATATTGTGGGGATTTATGTTATTGGTTTATTGTTGTTAGCTATGGGCTTCGTGATTGTTAGATATTTATTATCATTGGTGGAAGACAAATCGTTGGATAATTTTTGTCATTGATGTCGTTTTATATTGTTGGTCATATGATGTTAATAATAAGGGAGTACACTTAATGGTAGCTTTACTATGTTGTCTTTGGGAGTTAAGACATTTTGTGTGTGTGTGTGTGTGTGTGTGTGTGTGAGAGAGAGAGAGAGAGAGATTGAAATCATATTAGTATTGGGATATAAAAATGTAGGGATTGAAGTAATTCATTGGTGTTTTAAGGATACCTGTATTAATGTGTAGAGTTGACTTGAGACTCTTCTGTATTAGTCGATATGTATAAGGATTGTTAGGTGAAGAAATGTTGAAATATGATATATGGATATAGTAAAATGTGGTCTTAAGAGTGAACCTTATGTGTGGGAAGTCATTTAATGATTAAGGTTATATAATGTACTAGGATAAGTTAGGTTTATAGAGTGAGTTGCGAATTTATGTGAATAGTGTGTTTTGGCATGGATGAAATTAAGGATATAAAAGGCTAGGTGATTATTGTGTCCTCTATCGACGTCTACCTAATATAGACAGAAGTGTATTAGGGGGATTCATTATTTGCATTTCATTTATAAAACGTACCACATATGGATCTAGAGAAGGAATAAGTTGGGAGTCTGGGAAATGTAAGTCTTGTAGGTATTAAGTTGTATGTGTCGGGTAAGTGATTGTTGGACTATGTGGGTTATGAGTAGACTAATTTTTTTATGTTGGGATGTTAAAGGAATGTGATTAATTCACGATGAATGAATAAGAGAATCTATTATAATGTGAGTATATTATAGATATTCGTGTAGTAGGGGATTGATGATTAAAGTTAGACACCTTAGTTAATAAAATGCTGACTTAGTAAATGTTTGTTCTCGATGACTGCCTTATCTAGACATATGTGTATCAGGGAGTTCCTTATTTTTATTTTATTTATGAGATGCCCCAATCATGGAGTATAGAGAAGGCTAGGACTTAGTATATTAGGAGATGTAAGTTGTGCAATGGTTCTTAAGTAGGTATTTAGGAAATATATGATTATTATAGAGTCTCGACGACCATTTGACCTAAACATAAGTGTATCTGGGGTGGGGGGGGGGAGGTTATTTATTTGGATTTCATTTTGGAGACATCCCATCCATAGAGTCTAGAGAAGGTTGGACATTAGGAGTTGAAGATGTTTAATTTTTTGTAGAAAGTTATATCAGGTGTCTTTGTAGTTACCGATTATAGTGTCGGTTGGCAATGTAGTATCATATGTGAAAGAATTATACGGGATTACCATTTTGGCGAATATGAATGGTTGTCTATTTCCATTAGTGCGGGCCTAGTGTTGTCTGGATATAAAAATATCGTATGCGTAGGACATAGATTGCCTCGTGATAGCAATCTTATGTTTAATTTGGATTGCGCCACGAGTATGTGCAGGGTCATGAGTGAAGCCATCTCCCTATGTTAATGAAGATTATAACTTTGGTACAATTATGTGCACTATATGTAGTTGTTGATATTTATGAAGGTACAAATAGTGCACTGCGCGATATGTATGGCCTTAAGGGAGGCTAATAAGTTATGTGTATAATTATAATATGATACATTGGGGTATACTATGCTATGTTTATGTCCTTGAGAGAGGCCATTTACTTATTATAAAGCTATTAAGATAAAGTTAATATAATAAGACAAGAAAAGGAATATTGAATGATGTAATTAAAAGAATATGAAATGATGTCATTAACAAAATATGAAAGTGGAAAGTGGATGAATGGATTTAAAATTATATTTTGAGTTGAAGATTATATGATTGTTTGTGTCAACTGATAAATCAATAGTTGTTGTAATCCATCATTATTAATTGATGTTATTAATAATGGTTATTGACTAGATAATTGCAGAAAATATGATATTATGTGGTCAGTTGTTAAACTCTTTTGTTAAATATATATATATTTTCACACTATTCATATTATATGGCACATTGCTATACCCTATTGATATTTAGATAGTTGATTATTTTATGTTATATGATAAATAGTGATAGATATTTTTAGTTTAAATTTTATTATTATATAAATGAGTCTACCGTGATATTTATTTCAGTTGGTACTTTTGGTTGGGTTATGATATCCTAATTGGGAAATGTAGCCAGTATTCTTGTAGTGGGACCTTAACCATTGTTGTTGACAAAAATATCAGGTAAGAATTTAACTTTTAGGAACCATGGGATCTAAGAGTGCAGGTTGGGACATTGTAGATTTATATCATTTACTGTGTACTTTCCTTTTTGTTGATTATTTCATATGGGATAAATTTTAGATTAGTGGGTCTCTTTTGACTTCACAGTTATACTAGGGACATTATTTGACATTTCTTTTGTTAATTCTAGTTTACATTGGAGGATGATGTTTTCTAACATTGTTGTTAGAAATTATTCATATTGATATCTCTCACATCTTATATTTTTAGAAAAGATTTAAATTGTCTCATATTTCTATCACATGCTAAGAATGATATTTTAAATTTTAATGACAGATATATCTTACCATCGAAACTTGATCAACCTCAATGGAAAGATATATGTGTTGTTGGAGTTCATATCAAATTATGGTTTTATGCTTTGAGGATTATATGTCTACATTAGTTTTCTTTGAGTTGTGCTTTGAATACTGCTTTATAATTTGTACTCTCTTCATGCTTCGGATCTTATGCACATTTTGTTACCATATTTCATATCACTACACCAAAAACAGGAATCTGGCACGGTTTTGAACTATGCCAGAATCAGGTGTTCCAAAATGGCCATCTTTTTCTGGCACGGTTTAAAAGTGTGCCAGATTTGACCTAACAGGAACACTTCTGGCACACTTTTAAACCGTGCTAGAATTTGATACTTCTGGCACACTTTTGGTGGAGTTTTGAACTGTGCCAGATTGAGCACATTTAGATAAACTTTTGGCACAGTTCAAAACCGTGCCAAAATTTGATACACTTTTGGAACGGTTTTGAACTGAGCCAAATTTTTGGATAAAAGAAAAAAAAAGTTGAAAACTAAAAAATTCACAAATTGTAAATCTTGCACGTTGCCGATAACTAGTGTACATACAAACTTCAAAATATTACAAGTCTTTAGTAGTTCACAGACCAAAAAAAAATTGGGCAGATTTTCCTCTATTTTTTCGACATTCTAAAACCTGTTAATATAAAACCTGGATAACAAAAAGCCCGCACGACCACAAAATATAAAAAATAAACTTACAAAAGCCCGCACGGCAATAAAAGTTTACAATAAAACAACAAAAGTCTTCACGACCATAACACAAAAAAATAGAATTATGAATAAATCCCTTGTTGTAAACCATTGAGTTCTCCGTGCCTTCCCCGTGACTAAATGCTAACGATAAAATGTTATCCTGCAAAAAAAAGAATAGGATACAAAAAAGATACGATATTAGTAACCAAGTAATTTATAAAAAAAGCTTACTCAAGCTAAAAAATTACATATAGGAGTGACAATTATTATTATATTCTAAAGTTGAAAATCTTACACAAGTTATGACTACCTGATTAGTTCCTACGATTTACATTGGTCCCGTGTGAGATGTTCGTGCCTCTTACGGGGCTGTTTGGGGGCTGTTTGGGTTTTCACCCTTTAAGGGCTTATTTTATAGCCTAATCAATATATTTTGAAATTGTCGTCATATTCTCAAACCGAGAGGCCCATGACTACGCGGTCAGTTCGTATAAGTTACATTGGTCCCGTCCGAGGTGTTTGTGCCTCTTACGGGGCCGTTTGAGGGTTTGTTTGGTTTTTCACCCTCCAATGGCTTATTTCAAGCTTAATCTAGATATTTTGAAATTATCTTCATATTATCAAATCGGGAGACCCGCGACTGCGTGGTCAGTTCGTACAAGTTACAATGTCCCGTGCGAGATATTCGTGCCTCTTACGGGGCCGTTTGGGGACTAGTTTGGGCTTTCACCCTCAAAAGCCTTATTTTTAAGCCTAATGTACATATTGTGAAATTATCATCATATTCTCAAAACGAGAGACCCGCGACTACATGGTCAGTTCCTACAAGTTACATTGGTCCCGTGCGAGGTGTTTGTGCCTCTTAGGAGGCCGTTTGGGGGGCTGGTTTGGGTTTTCACCCTTTAAGGGCTCATTTTTAAGCTTAATCGATATATTTTGAGATTATAATCATATTCTCAAACCGAGAGTCCCGCGAATACGCGATCACTTCTTACAAGTTACATTGGTCCCGTGCGAGGTGTTCGTGCCTCTCACGGGCCCATTTGGGGGGCTGGTTTGAGTTTTCACCCTTGAAGAACTTATTTTTAAGCTTAATCGATATATTTTGAGATTATCGTCATATTCTCAAACTGAGAGTCCCGCGACTACGCGGTCACTTCTTACAAGTTATATTGGTCCCGTGGGAGGTGTTCATGCCTCTTACGGGGCCGTTTGGGGCTGGTTTGGGTTTTCACCCTCCAACGGCTTATTTGTAAACCTAATATACATATTTTGAAATTATTGTAATATTCTCAAACCGGGAGACCCGCGACTACGCGGTCAGTTCGTACAAGTTATAATACTCCCGTGCTAGGTGTTCGTGCCTCTTACAGGGACGTTTGGGGGTTGGTTTGGGTTTTAACCCTTTAATGACTTGTTTTTAAGCTTAATCTACATATTTTCAAATTATCATCATATTCTCAAACCGAGAGACCCGTGACTACGTTATCAGTTCATACAAGTTACATTGGTCCCGCGCGAGGTTTTTGTGCCTCTTTCGGGGCCGTTTGGGTGCTGGTTTGGGTTTTCATCATCAAACGGCTTGTTTTGAAGCCTAATCTAAATATTTTGAAATTTTCATCATATTCTCAAATCGGGAGACCCGCGACTACGCAGTCAGTTCCTACAAGTTACATTAGTCCTGTGTGAGGTGTTCGTGCCTCTTACGGGCTGTGAGGGGGCCGATTTGGGTTTTCACAGTTAAATGGCTTATTTTCAAGCCTAATCCACGTATTTTGAATTTATCGTCATATTCTCAAACCGGGAGACCCGCGACTACATGGTCAGTTCCTACAAGCTACATTTGTCCCGTGTGAGGTGTTCGTGCCTCTTACGGGGCTGTTTGGGGACTAGTTTGGGTTTTCACCCTCAAAAGGTTTGTTTTCAAGCCTAATCTACATATTTTGAAATTATCGGCATATTCTCAAATTGGGAGATGCGCGGCTACGCGGTCAGTTTCTACAAGTTACATTATTCCCGTGCGAGGTGTTCGTGCCTCTTATTGGGCCGTTTGGGGGCTAGTTTGGGTTTTCACCCCTTAAGGGCTTGTTTTTAAGCTTAATCGATATATTTTGAAATTTTTGTCATATTCTCAAATCGAGAGTCCCGTGACTAGGCGGTCAATTCTTACAAGTTATATTGGTCCCATGCGAGGTGTCCGTGCCTCTTACGGGGCCGTTTGGGGGCTGGTTTGGGTGTTCACCCTCCAACGTCTTATTTTAAGCTTAATCGATATATTTTGAAATTATCATCATATTCTCAAACTAAGAGCCCCGTGACTACGCGCTCAGTTCGTACAAGTTACATTGGTCCCGTACGAGGTGTTCGTGCCTCTACGGGGCCGTTTGGAGGCTGATTTGGGTTTACACCCTCCAACAGCTTATTTTTAGGCCTAATCTAAATATTTTGAAATTATCATCATATTCTTAAACCGGGAGACCGACGACTACATGGTTAGTTCATACAAGTTACAATGGTCCCGTACGAGGTGTTCGTGCCTCTTACGGGGCCATTTGGGGACTGGGTTGGGTTTTCACCCTCAAAAGTCTTGTTTTTAAGCCTAATCTACATATTTTGAAATTCTGATGATATTCTCAAATCGGGATACTCGCGACTACGCGGTCAGTTCCTACAAGTTACACTGGTCTTGTGCGAGGTGTTCGTCCCTCTTACGGGGCCGCTTGAGGGATGGTTTGAGTTTTCACCCTTTAAGGGCTTCTTTTTAAGCTTAATCGATATATTTTGAAATTTTTGTCATATTTTCAAACCGGGAGACCCGCGACTACGCGGTGAGTTCCTACAAGTTACATTGGTCACGTGCGAGGTGCTCGTGCCTCTTACGGGGCCGTGTGGTGGCTGGTTTAGGTTTTCACAGTTAAACGACTTGTTATCAAGCTTAATCTACCTATATTGAAATTATCGTCATATTCTTAAACCGATAAACCTGCGACTACACGATCCATTCCTACTAGTTACATTGGTCCCGTGTGAGGTGTTCGTGCCTCTTACGGGGTCGTTTGGGGACTCGTTTGGGTTTTCACCCTCAATAGGTTTGTTTTCAAGCCTAATCTACATATTTTGAAATTATCGTCATATTTTCAATCCGGGAGATGCGCGACTACGCGGTCAATTCCTACAAGTTACGTTATTCCCGTGCAAGGTGTTCATGCCTCTTACTGGGCCGTTTGGGGGCTGGTTTGGGTTTTCACCCTTTAAGGGCTTGTTTTTAATCTTAATCGATATATTTTGAAATTATCGTCATATTCTCAAACCAAAAGTCCCGTGACTACTCGGTCAGTTCGTACAAGTTACATTCGTCCCGTGTGAGTGTTTGTGCCTCTAACGGGGTCGTTTGGGGGCTGGTTTGGGTTTTCACCCTCCAACAGCTTGTTTTCAAGCCTAATCCAGATATTTTGAAATTATCATCATATTCTCATGACGGAAGACCCGCGACTACGCGATCAGTTCATACAAGTTACATTGGTCCCGTGCGAGGTATTCATGCTTCTTATGGGGCCGTTTGGGGGATGGTTTGGATTTTCACCGTTAAACGGCTTTTTTTCAAGCCTAATCTACGTATTTTGAAATTATCATCATATTCTCAAACCGAGAGTCCCACTACTACGCGGTCAGTTCGTACAAGTTACAATGGTCGTGTGCGAGGTGTTCGTGCCTCTTACGGAGCCATTTGGATTTTCACCCTCCAACGACTTATTTTTAACCCTAATCTACGTATTTTGAATTAATCATCATATTCTCAAACCGAGAGACCTGCGACTATGCGGTCAGTTCATACAAGTTACAATGGTCCCGTGCGAGGTGTTCATGCCTCTTTGGGGTCGTTTGGAGGTTATTTTGAATTTTCATCCTCTAGCGGTATGTTTTTAATCAATTTAGAATGTTTATTGATTTTAGAAAATTTTGACGTAGTTTCATTTTTTAGAAATTGAAATTGAAATATTCATATAAATATACATATAAATATAAATATAAATATATTACCTGTAGTACCACCCAAACAACTAACTTGAGCTCATATGGCACCTCCTTCCAACTAATGTACCCCGGGCCAATGATCCTCTTTACCAGCTCGAGGGATCTCGCTAATATCCCCGACTTGTTCTCGATGGGCATCCCTAATTTGCCATATTTGGGGAGACTAGGGGCCGAGGAGACACGGTCGCCTCCGCTACCACCGAGCCCAAACAATATCATCATAACTAGCATCATCATCCTCGCCTTAGTACCTGAAGGAGACATTTTCTGTAAAAAAATGTTATTAGTACATATCAAAATGAATTATAACAAGACATGCAAATATGTACAATTACTACAAACTAAAATGAATTGTTACTTTTAAACACCTCAATGAACAATAATCCAGTGGTCATACCACTTTTAAAGGTAGGAAGCGTATAAACAAAGTAATTTTAAAAAAAAGTTGAAAAATTCCACCCCCATATGGACAATAATCCAGTGGTCATTCCACTTTTAAAATTAACCAACCCAACATCGATCCTCTATAATCCAACAGCAATGTCAACAACAAATGTGTATCCCGTACTCCTTCTAATTCATTTACTCAATTAATTATTTTCATCAATTAAACTAACAATTAAAGTATACAATTATTAATTTACTAATTTACAATGAGGGGCAATACTACTTTCATAATTAATCATATATTAATTTACTAATTTACAATGAGGGAGAATCAATCAATTCGTTTACAAGGGACATTAAACACAAACACGCACACTACACACACATATACACACGCGCGCACATACACACACACACACAGCCCCCCACCCCTACCCCACCACCCACCCACCCATCCCTGCCGCCTCCCCTGCCCCACCCCACCCCCACCCACCACACATGCATACACACACATACACACACACACACACACACACACGCAAAGCCCTCTACCCCCACCCCAACTCCATCTTATCACATGCCACCATCTCCACCACCACTTATACCATTGTCACCCGTCTGCACCACAGCTTGCCATCAACTCTACTACCACCACTTTGCAAAAAACTCAAAATCATAACTACAAGTACCACAATAATTATACCAGCGTAAGTAATTTGAAAAATTAACACCAAAATAGCCATATTTTCATAAATCCAAATGGGCTTTTTTTCAACTCTTGTAGGGGGAAAAAGTTAATTATATCTTAACCAAAAACACAAAGTACCATTATTATTATTATTATTATTATTATTATTATTATTATTATTATTATTATTATTATTATTAGTATTATTATTATTATTATTATTATTATTATTATTATTATTATTATTATTATTATTATTATTATTATTATTATTATTATTATTATTATTATTATTATTATTATTATTATTATTATTATTATTATTATGAAAACCTGCAAATTAAACCTTGAAGTTTGGGGTTAATTTCAATTTAGACTCGGCATTTCAAAAGTTACAATGTTAACCTTAAATTTTTAACATGGTTGTTAACCAGCGGTTTCTTTCAGTTAAAAACTTAATGCAAATTAGTACAATTCTATGTTTACAACTGATGGGTAATGTATCAATTATTTGCGAAGTAGGTGTTATATAGATTAAAAAAATTATTTAAAATTATATTAGCATTTAAAATTGCAATAATATATATATATATATATATAATTTATTGCATTGATAATAAATTAATTAAGATAAAATTCTTAAATTAATTAAGATAGTTTTTCTATCTCTCCCCCGTGATCTCCATTAGTACACACTTGCCACCGCCCACCCCCCCACCCTGCGTCACCCCTACCCCCACCCTACTCCACCCCACCCCACCCACCGCACACCACACATGCACACACATACATACACACACACACACGCACAGCGCCCCACCCTGCCCCACCCTCACCCCCTCCCACGCTCACATATACACACGCACACACACACATATATATACACACACATATATATATAAATGAGCATCGTAGAGAGAGAGAGAGAGAAAAAAAGAGGGAAGAACGGCGAGGGAAAGATTTTTTTATCGCGACATTTGTCACGGTCGTTGACCGTGACAACATTATAAGTATTGTCACGGTCATTGATCGTGACAAGTCCGTGACAAATAGAATGGTCAGGGACTTGTCACGGTTATTGACCTTGATAATACTTTGTCATAGTCAATGACCGTGACACAAAACACGTGTTTATTGTCACGATCATTGATCGTGACATGGCTAAGCGCTGGAAGGGTGACCATTTACCCATTTTGGTGTAGTGAAAGGTCATTACATAACTTGTAGTATAGGTAGGACCATTTATTCTAGAGCATAGGAGAGGTTAGATGGATTTGTTTGGTAAATTATCTCTCATTATCATTAATATATATGTTTATATTACTTGAATTTTGTGTATATGTGCACAATGAGATTGGGTATATGGGCACCCTAGCCATGACATTTAATTATAGGCATATGTGAGCCTCATTATTGTGTTATGATGATATATGGGATTATATTGGTCAAATTATGAATGGGTAAGTAGGCATAAGTCAGTCTTTGGTAATAATACTACTGCCATCCCATCTCCATTTTCAGGGGGGAAAAGGGTGTAAAGGTCTCGCGCCCTCTTCCTCTAGGAGTGCTTTGCTCGTTGTCGATATGGGGTGATGTAAAAAGATGGAGTCGCCATCCTATTTTGCACAAAATAGGAAAAGGAACATTTCATCGCCTCGAGAGAACAACATCACAGACAAATTGATGCTTATGAAACCAATAGTTCGAAGGTTCGAGGGCTAAGTTACGGAATGGGAAGGTGTTAGGCACCCATCCTGACCTTTTGGTCTCTCATGAGGTTTTGTTACTATTTTCCTTAATTTCACCGTGAAGTGTGTGTGCGTGTATATATAAATGGAGATCAAAATCGTCCAACTCACATCATGGAAAATATGGAGTGAGGTCATCCAAAGGAATGTTCCCAAAATAATATCTAGAAAAAATGATGTATGCGTTTATCAAGATACTAATAGTTATGATTAAATGATAATATATGTGGGATAAAACACCAATAAGTTACACAAACAAAATATGTATTAAAATAATGCATAGATGAAAAGGATGAAAATGCAAAGATGAGAAGATTGAAAAATTGAGAAATTGGACTCGAGTCTCGAGTTTTAGTCCGAGATGCCTCAATAGTCTATGAAGGCATCAAAGTCCACACAGTTCTTATGTGTCATAAGGGTGTAGTTTATCCCATAAATTCGAATGAGAATTTATTATATGTGTGTGTGGAAAATGTATTTTAGTTTTGAGAAATTATGGTGGATAATCCCGTTGGAATTTCTAGGTGTAACCCTCTTTTTCTTTGTTTTATTTTTTTTAAAGAAAATAAAGTATGTGCAATATAACTAATAAAGGATGAAGTATTAATGTGTACGAACTAAAGTAAAACTAGATTAACAATTTATGTAACTAAATAAATAATTTAAAGAGAGAAAGGGATTTTTGGACCTTCTTTAGAGAATTGAGGTTTGATCTTGATCTTTGATGAGCTCCCTTGAATGTTGAGATGAAGTTGGATCATAGAGAATGATATTTTGACTAATTGGGTATGAAAATCATAGGAATGAAAGATGGAAAGGAATTTCACATAAGGAAACTTCATTGATTGCAAGAGAATGTTGTTATGATAACTCATATTGACGGATCTCAAGTATGATTTAGGAGTTAGGTTATGCCCTCTATTTATAGGTTAAGGGGGTGACGATTAGCATAGACCTAGACCTTCCAATCGGTAGGTTACCCAAGGCACACTGCCAATAGCAGGGAAATGTACCTGCCAATCGGCAGTCTCGTACAGATTTTTCTGGAAAAATTATCGTAGAACTCAATCCGTTGATCTAAATCCCGCATGGGGTGTACTGTTAGAAAGTCAATTCAGAGACCTTCAATATTCCTAGGGGGTCTCTAAATTTCTAGAGTTTACTTTGGGTGAAAAGGGGCTCGAAAGCGCTCGTCGATCCTTTGGACGGGATATCATCGGAAGAAAACGGATCGTTTGTTCAAATTTTAAGTCATAATCGTGCATGGGGTAGACCGTTGGAAAGGCTATGCAAGGTAATTTTACATTCTAAAGAGCTTCTCTCAATTTGTAAAGTTGACTTTGGTCAACCGGGGCCCAAAATCCCCCAGTGACCTTTCGAAATAAGATGGGTTGTTCATCCATACCATAAGTTGATTCATGCATGGGGCGGACCGTTGGAATTTATATTCAGTTCCCTTAGAAGTTTTATTCAGTCTTATTTGACTGAAGATTTGACCTTGGTCAAATGGTGTTCGGGAGTGCCCGGTGTCCTCCGGATCAGTTTTTGAGGAAAACTGGTTGTTCGTTTGAACAGTTATGCCGTTTCGTGCACAAGGCATCCTATTGGAAAAGGTATTCATATCCCTTTGAAGATTTATTGACATTTTTCTCTAATGATAGAGTTGATCGGAGTCAAATAGGACCTAGAGCACTCGATGCCTCTAGATCGGTACTCGGAGTATGACCTACAGGTTGGAACAAGTAAAAACTGTCGAATAGACACCATATGATGTTTAGGAAAAAGGTTAATTTTGTAGACCTAAGGGATGAGGATGACCAATTTAAAGGGTCGAGGACGATCCTAGGGACCTAAGGTAATGTTGGGGATGGCTAATTTTGTGGGCCGAGGTTGATTCTGAGGACCTAGGGTGGGGAGTGACCAGTTTTAAGGGTGTAATCCAATTCTGAGGTCTTAAGATGGGATCGGCCCATTCTGCTGGCCGAAGTCGATTCGGAGGACCTTAAGTCGAAGCCAATACTGAGGGATTTAAGTAGGAGTGACCAATTCTGCGGGTCGAAGCTAATTTTGACGGCTTAAGTAGAGGTGACCAATTCTGCGAGCCGAGGTCAATTCTGAGGAACTTAAGAAGGAGTGATCAATTCTGAGGGCCGAGGTCAATTCTGAGGGCTTAAGTAGAAGTGACCAATTCTAAGGGTTGAGGTTAATTATTAGGATCTAAGTAGAGGGTGACCAATTCTGAGGGTCTAGGTCAATTATGAGGACCATAAGTAGAGGGCGACCAATTTTGAGGGTTGAGGTCAGAATTTTGAAGGCCTTAAGTAGAGGTGACCAATTCTGAGGGTCGAAGCCAATTTTAAGGGCTTAAGTAGAAGTGACCAATTGTGAGGGTCGAGGTCAATTCTTAGGACCTTAAGTAGACGGAGACCAATTCTTAGGATCGAGGTTAACTCAGAGGACTTAAGCAGAGGGCTACCAATTCAGAGGGTTCAGGTCAATTCTGAGGACCTTAAGTATAATGCGGCTAATTTTAAGGGCCGAGGTCAATTCTAAGGACCTTAAGTAGAGGTGACCAATTCTGAGGGTCGAGGTCAATTCTGAGGACCAAAGAAGAGAGTTGCAAATTCTGCATGTCGAGGTCAACTCTGAGGACCTTAAGTGGAGGGAGACCAATTATGATGGTCGAAGCCAATTCTGAGGGCTTGAGATAGGAGCGACCAATTATGAGGGTTGAAGCCAATTTTGAGGGATTAAGTTGGGAGTGACCAATTCGGAGGCTCAAAGCCAATTGTGAGGGCTTAAGTAGGAGTGACCAATTCTGAGGGTCAAAGACAATTCTGAGGGCTTAAGTAGTAGAGACCAATTCTGAGGGTCGAAGCCAATTCTGAGGTCTTTACGTAGGAGCGACAAATTCTGAGGGCTTAAGATGGGAGTGACCAATTCTGAGAGCTTAAGTTATAGCGACCAATTCTAAGGGTCGAATCCAATTCCTAGGGCTTAAGTAGGGGTGACTAATTCTGAGGTTCAAAGCCAATTCTGAGGGCTTAAGATGGGAGCGACCAATTCTGATGGTCGAAGACAATTTTGAGATCTTAAGTAGGTGTGACAAATTTGGAAGGTCGAAGCCAATTCTGAGGGGTTAAGTAGGAGAGACCAATTCTGAGGGTCGAAGCCCATTCCGAGGGCTTTAAGTAGGAGTTGTGGGGAATATTTTTCTCAGAAAATTTTGGATACTCCACTGGGGAAAAGACATTAATCTAAGGATTGGGTGCAACCTTATTGGGGAATTTTCTTCGATTGTTGTGGTGTCCCTTGGAGTCGTTGTTGGGGTGATATCCAATTGGATTTAGGAATTCCTCTAGGGAAGTAGCTCTGGGAAAAAAATGGGGTACTAATTAGGTTAGAGAATCTAGAGGTTTGAAAAAATGTTTTTCTTGGTGAAAAAGGTTCTAAAATTCATTGGGTAATTTTAGGATTTTTCTGGAAAATTTTCAGGATTTTCTGGTATTTTGGGGGAATTTTTGTACAAAATTTTAGGGAGGTGCTGATCCATAGGGGCACGGTTTTTTGGACTACCTTGGGTAGGTAAATGGATAGTGTCGATTGGTATATGGATGGGGACTGCCGATCAGCATGCCCCTTAGCCTGCTATGAAAATGGGCGAGATTTCTTCATTCTTCACAACTTTAAGATATTATATCTTCTGCTTTTCCTTTATACGAACCATTATAGCGTTCTTTTCTCGTCCAAAACTAAGAAATGACATATTTTTTGAGCAGATCGGTCTACATGTTGTGGTTGGATGTCGATGACTAGGAGCATTTGGAGTGGCTGGCCAGGGTTCCCCTACTTCTAGGCAATGCGCACCATCGATCCTCTAGGGTGGTGAACCCTAGTGGCTACGTAAGTGTTAATGGCTTTTCATATTCCTTGGTATATTTACTTATTTTTCTGAATTTTGACAAGTATTTTTTCTTTTGATTTAGCAGACTGATATACTACATCGAACTTGTGTTCTTGGGGGACGACGGGGTTCAAGGACGTTTGGAATCACCTTCCTCTGGTGGTGCGTTGGGTGATTTCATCAGCTGGATTTGGTAGTTTGGCGTATGCATTGGATGAGGCGCTTCATTCGACCGTCGTTCTATATGCTTTGGGGGAGAGGTTGTGGGATTCTATGAATTTTGGCTTTGGGGAGATGACAGTGACTCCCATCGATGTACAACAGCGGCTGGGGATAGACTATAAGGGGGGCCAGATAGAGGTGGATCGGACTTTATGGGTGACGTCGGTGGCGGTCGAGGAGGCATTAGGTGATGTTTGGTGGATAGTATTAGGAGACTCCATCCGTCTCTCTATTTTGAAGGAGGTTTTATCGACCCGATGAATGGATGAGAATGAAGAGAAGTTGGTG
This sequence comes from Sambucus nigra, assembly GCA_949130495.1. Classification (NCBI taxonomy): domain Eukaryota; kingdom Viridiplantae; phylum Streptophyta; class Magnoliopsida; order Dipsacales; family Adoxaceae; genus Sambucus; species Sambucus nigra. The sequence goes on from OX422221.1 coordinate 284,062,286, forward strand.
AGGCAAATGGCCTGTTTGTTTATTATTTTTCTGTTAGGAGGGTTCTTGGTGGCGATACCTGGCAAAGTTGTCCACTTGTGGTTTTTACTTTATTTGGGGCATTCTCGAATATACCCTATTTTTATTGTGGGAGCCTGACTTTGGCGACCCTATATTCGTTTCTTGATGCATTTAGCTGGTGCTACTGATAGACTTTTACGGGACGTATCTTACGGAGGAATTCTTTCCTTTATGCATTTTTCTTTTATGCATTTTCCTTTATGCATTTTATTCTTGATTTCTTTCTTTTGATTTATGACCCTTATCCTTTACATACATGGTTTTGTGAGGTGATTGGTATTAATTCCCACTTGGTAGGTTTGAAGGATGAGTCGGTGGGGGACTTTTTCCGTATGTACTGTTGGCATAAGTCCAACCGAAAGTCGAGGCAGACTCTCTCTTTGGCAGTGGTGCGTCAGGTCTTGAATGGCCTCAAAAGCGATTGGGTAAATTCTTCTTTCCTCTTGAGACCATTTTTCTTCAATGACCTTTTTATATGTTGATTTTCCATCGAGGATTTGGCAGGTGACCTTATATCCTTGAGGGACGGCCATCCAGCACACGGAGGTGATCGAGGGGAATGCGCAGCTACGTATTCTATTGGTGCATGAGTTCAACTACTACTAGTATCTAAGGGAGAGAGTAGTTTGATAAGTGATGGAAGACGAGGTCATGGTTCCACCTATGATGCCCCTGACATACATGAGGTGGGTGCAGGAGATGTCGAAAGAGGCGAGGGTGGAGACGATGGTCGGCGAGCCTTATTCGTCATAAACTAACATGATGGTGATGCTACCTAACGTATATGAAGTTAAGCCTCCCCCTATAGTTTTTTACAGGGGCACGAGTCAGCTAGTGGGATATACCCACTGTTCGGGTTTTGCATCGACATCGATAGCGATGTCAGTGATTCCGTTACGGTTAGCTCCCCCTTCTTATAACACAAGACCTGATGGAAGATCGATGACTATGCTGCATCGCCCTAATGCGATGGACCCAGAGGTGCCGGGATGACAAAGGATTTTCTTCAACCGGACGTATACTTTTCATTTCTTTTACTTTTGTCCTTCTTATTTCTTTTTTCCTTAAACTGGTGATTTTCTATTTTTTTTTCTTGCAGCGCATCTGGGTGTCGAGTAACTAGCTAAGGGACATTTGGGATTGGGTGTCTTCTGCGACGACGCACATCTGAGACTCTATTCCAGTTCCTTCTTTCTTGGTGTCGTATGCTTCATTGGATGAGGGGTTTGGATCAGGTAGCAAAGGTTCTTCATCACGTCATCAGGGAAAGCACGTACGCCCCAGGAATGGGGATCTTAGAGAGAGAGATAGATAGAAAGTGAAAGAGGGAATTGAGAGAAGGTTTAGATAGATAGATAGATAGATAGATAGATAGATAGATAGATAGATAGATAGATAGATAGATAGATAGATAGATAGATAGATAGATAGATAGATAGATAGATAGATAGATAGAGAGAATGTTTTGAGAGAGTGTGGGGGATCGGGCTGAGTCTTTTTTTTTCCCTGCAAGGTAAAATGTAATAAAGCAATATATATGCAATGAAATGAAGATTTTTATTAATTTATCTTTTCTTTAATGACTTAATGGATATGCACTTTTTACTTTGTTTGTTGGGACCGTAAGAAGGATTTAAAAATAATTTAAAGGAAAATTTATTCTAAAATATGATGAAAAAATATAGGGAGAAGGAAATTCTGATTTCCTTATAATAATTTTTTTTATTGAGTTTTTTATTTTGAAAAAAAAAGGAAAAGGATAATTTTCTAAAAATGGGGGATTGCTGATCGGCATACCTTTTGTCCTGCCTATCGGCAGGTCAGTCCAGTCCAATCATCCCAAGGCCTTGATTGCACTTTCTTCAGTTGTTTTGTCCTTGATAGGGTAGGGTTTCCTCCAGATTTTGCAGGACCATTGTGTTTATCCATGTTTTTCAAGTATAAAAAGGGGTTATGGTGGAGTATTTTCTTCACCCATCCATATTTCATTTCTTTTACTTACCTCGTGCTTCTTTTATCATCATTTCTAGCATGGATGTTCCCGCAAGTATTGAATTTTCTTCTTACCTCAAAAACTTAGAGGCTACGTGCTCATATAATGTAGACTATAATGATTTCAACATGCATCGGGTTTCCTTATGAGGCAATCGACCTATTGAATGGAACATGCTGATGGTGTGGTACAACTCTAGTACCCCGAGGACCATGTTTTTGGCTTTGGGTTAGACGAAGTCTATCCGACTTATGAAGACTTCTCGACCATACTGGGGGTATATTCCAATGTTGCAGAGGCCATGAATGAATTCTCGATCTCCTCGGGAGTTATTAATAGGGCTTCATAATATCTAACCCTCGAGGGTTCGATTATTAGTTATAAGAGTAATGATCTCTCTTCCGATTGTGTTGCCTTTTGTGCGTGTACATGATGTTGTTGATGCAAGCTATGATGAAGTTAATATTCTTGACTTAACTTCAAAATTACTGTTAGTGACCGAGGACCTTTTGGTGCATCCATAATTTATAGCCATCACTTCATGGTTGTCATACTATCACAATTATATGGCGATGATACTGGAAAAGATCCTGAATGGTCTAGATGCTTAGCGGGAAGGACGTTTTGATTTTCTGAGGATCAGGCCAGTTATGTTTTTTATGTGGATGTCGGAGAGACTTCGTATATTGGTACCTCTTGAGTAACCCTTGGCATTTGTGTTAACTTCTTTACTCGGTACTTTATCAGAGTAGGTCAGAACATCGAGAGTTGGGAGAATAGGTTTGTGGAGCACAGGGTTCGAGGTTTGCATTGGTTAGCGCCTTGGTGGGGAGAGTTACAACCCATTCTAGAACTGTGGGAATACCAATATGTTCGGTTAGTTGGCCTCTAGTAGACCTCTTTTTACTTTCGTTGGCAGCTTCTACGTTAATTTGGATGGGAACAAATTGTTCCACCTCAGACACTAGACTTCTTTCATGTGGAGGATTTGACAGAACGTTCGCGCATGCGTCTGGGCTCTCTTTGGGAGAATCATCAATCGGCATCCCATCCTTCCAAGTCTGTTAGCAGAGTTTGGCACATTTTTGGGGACTACATGAAGTAGTCGTGGAGGAGGCTAGTGACTAAAATATTGGTCGAGGAGAGCGGGCATAGGTGGTTTCCCATGTTTAACATCATGGAGTTTGGTGTTATGGTTTTTCCTTGGCTGGGCCCTAACTACCATTCCATGGAGTGCCTTCGGTATTCCATCCAATTAGAGGAAGTTTAAGGACCCCAAGATTTAGATGAAGATGGGGTTGGTTCTTCTTGAAGTTGTAGGTAGGATCCCTGATGAGTTATATTTGTGAAGCTTTTGAAAGGTGTTTGGTTATGTATGGGCATAAAGTTGGGAAGGTTGTTTAGGAGTAGTTAGGCTTTACTTGTATTGTTTTTAGGCAAAAAATAAGATTAGGTTGGCAAAGGAAGTTGTTTGACTCCATATGCCGATGTAATGGTAACGGAATTTTTCATTAATGAAATAAAGAAAAATTTAATTATATTATTGTGCCTCTTGATATTTTTGCATTTGAATTATCTATACCAATCACTAAGGCATACATAATCCTTTTGTTCATGTAAATGATATAAATGAACCGTTATTTTCGGAGATAGGATAAGGATAGCATTTCATGTAAAAGAAGGGGGGCTTCTCATGTGAGCGTATGAGCTACCTACCTACCTCTAGGGGTTTTGAAAATTTTTTGAGTTTCAGTTTTACAAGTAAAAAGATTTTTAGAGGATCATGCCCCATGTAGTTTTGAGTAGAGGGAAATGAAGATTTTTTTTAGAATAAAATATAGATGAGAAGAGTCGTAGAGTGCCAAGATTTCGGACTAGGGGCATAATTTCTTGAGACGGTCCAGGTTGACCGGACGAGCCATCTCTTCTCTATCGAGGTCAGTGAGCATAGCGATGCTACCGGATATAATCTTCTTCATAAGGTAGGGGCCACTCCAATTGGGCTTGAATTTCCCTCTGGGGTCCCATATCGGCTCTATAATTTCTTTAAGGGATAAATCCCCTTCTCGAACACCACGGTCCTTGCTCATTGAATGATCCTGCTATTCGGTGATGGTACCCTTGTATATGATATAAAGCTTTCAATCTCCTTTCGTCCACAAGTGCCAACTCGTCAAGACAGCTCTGATGCTATTCTTCCTCGCTGACTTTACTTTCAAGCATGACATGTAGTGAAGGAGTTTCTAGCCCAACGAGTAGCACTCCCCACATGTCGTACAATAGAGAGTAAGGGGCGTAAGGGATTCGATCGACCCAATTGCAATAGTTTTTCGTCATCTTACTGATGATTGCCTTAAGGTTTTTATTAGTGAGTTCGACTTCACCGTTTGTTTGAGGTCGGTAGGGACAAGATTTATGTCTATAGATCCCATATCCGTCAACCACTTCAGTGACTTCTGACTCAAATATAACTCGTTGTCTAATATTAGCTCATGAGGGACCCTATATCGTTAGATGTTATTTCTCTGGATGTACTTGGACACCTTTTTTGGCAATTAAAACTGCGTATGACTCGGCTTTGACCCGTTTAGTGAACTAATCAATGGCAACGGGGATGAATTCATGTCCGTTGGAGGCTTTAGGTGTAATTTTCCCTATGATATCGATTCCCCATGTGGAGAATGACCAGGGAGAAGTCATGTTGTACAATTCTCGCAGAGGCAAGTGCTTGAGATGGGAAGACTATTATCAATTAAAACACCTTCAAACATAGGTGGTACAATCCTTAACCATGGTAGTCCAATAAAAACCCTATCAGATAATTTTCTTGGAAATCATGTGGCCATTTATATGGGGTCCTCTCTCCTCGTTGTAAATTTTCTTAATCATTTCTTCAATGTAAGACCCTACGATGCAGTGTAAGTGGGATCCATCGAAGTTCCTTTTATACAGTACTTTATCGCTAAAAATATACTAGGCAAACAGTTTACAGAGGGTTGCTCGGTCATTCTTGTTGGCATCTTGGGGATACCTACCACGCTTGAGGAGGTGCCAAATATCATAATACCAGTAATCGGCTATATCAGGATCTTCCTCTATGATGAGCTCAATGTGGTAGCAGTGGATAGGTTTAGTTTGCTTTTGGACTAGGAAGGGGGTCATTGTTATTCCTTCAGGCAATTTGATGATGGAAGCTAAGGTAGCAAGGGCATTGGCTAAATTGTTCTTTATTCAGGGCAGGTAATGGAAGGTGATATCTTGGAACTGGGAGGTCAACCCTTCTAGGTGGGAATGGAAGGTAAGAGTTTCTCTTCCTTGACTTTCCATCTTCTGAGTACTTGATCGATGATGATGTTTGAATCCTTATAGACATCTACGTATTGAATTCCTTCCTCGAGAGTAACTTTGAGGCCTACCGTGCATGCCTCATATTCGGTCATGTTATTAGTGTAGGGAAAATCCAGCTTGATGGCAATGGGAGTGTGAGAGTCATCAGGGGAAATTAAAAGTATTCCAATCCCATACCCTTTCTTGTTAGAAGAGCCATCAAAGAACATTCTCCACCATAGGTTTTCTTAGGAGGTAAAAAAGATATTTTCATCCGGGAACTCCTAAATATACACATCGGTTTCTTCCATAGGGTAGTCAACGAGGTAGTAAGAGATGAATCTTCCTCTCATGGCGTTCTACGTGACATACATAATATAAAATTTGACTAGTAGCATCAACCATCGGGCCATTCGGCTAGACATGGTAGGTTTCTCGAGCACGTATTTGATAGGATCCATTCGGGACACACGTTTGATGGTAAAAGCGAGCATGTAGTGTCATAATTTTTTGGTCACCCAGATAAAGGCGACACATGCTTTTTCCAAGTCTTCGTAGTTAACTTCATACCAAGCCAACTTGCAACTGGTGTAATATATAGATCTCTCTTTGTAAAACTTTTCAATATATAGGGCCAACAAAGCCCTAATTACGGTGTCTGTTACGATTAGGTATAGGAGTAGGGGAAGACCAGCTTGTGGTGACATGAGTATCGAAGGTATGGTTAGATATTCCTTGATTCGGTCAGAGGCCTCCTGGAAAGTTTCTTTCCAAACTTTGGTTGAATACTTTCGTAGGAGTTTGAAGATGGGTTCATAGATCAAAGTAAATTGGTTGATGCACTCGCTTATATATTACAATTTTCTAAGGAATCCTCAAACTTCCTTCTCCATTTGGGGTGGTTGAATTTTGAGTATGCCTTTTAGTTTGGTAGTATTTTCTTCAATACCCTTTTCTCTAACCATAAATCCTAAGGGTTTTCCTTTGGTAACTCCAAAAACACATTTTTGTGGGTTACGTCGCGTCTGGTATTATCGTAGTCACTCGAAGAACTTTCGAAGAACGGGGCCATGACCTTCCCTAGTCTTAGACCTGATAATCATATTATCCACATAGACCTTGACTTCTTTATGTATCATATCATGCAAGATCATTGTGGCAGCCCTCTGGTAGGTATCCCCTGCATTTTTTTAGACCAAATGGCATAACGGTGTAACAAAAGGTTCCCGAAGGGGTGATGGATGTTGTTTTATCTGATGATCGGGTTCATCTTAATCTGATTATATTCAAAAAAAACCTTAAACAAATGACTTTAGAGCATGACTAGCTGTATTGTCTACAATCATGTCAATATTGGGTAGTGGGTAATCATCCTTCGGAGAGGTTTTGTTTAAATCTTCAGTAGTCAACGGACTTGCAAAGCATTCCTCCAAATTTTGGCATGGGTATGATGTTGCCTAGCCATGTGGGATATTCGATCACACGAATAAAACCCACGTTTAATTATTTAACCATTTCTTCCCCAACCTTGAGTAGCCATGCGGTGCGGTGCGGTGCGAAGATTTCGCTATTTCTATTTGATAAGTTTGCATTTTAGGAGTGTTGGAATATCATTCTGAGGTATCTCGAGATTCATGTTGGTAATTTCATCGTAGGACCATGCAAAGACATCCATAATTTCTTTCAATAATTCTTCAAGTTGGGTGCACTCATGCTCATCAAGGGGAGATCCTATCCTATTGTCGCGTAGTTAGCTATTAGATCCGAGTTAATAACAATAATTTCTTCTTCATTAACATTAATGCGTGATATGTTTTTTATTATTAACCTTATTAATATTAGTTAAGAATTATTCATTTGCAAAATCATCATCATCATCAAATGTTTGATTAGAATTAAGATAATTAATGTAAGGCACAACAAGATACTCTAAACCTTCATTTATTTCATTGTTGGGAAAAACAACATTGAGAACCTCATCGAAGGAAGTCTCGATTACATCAGAATAGGGAGGAACAGTAAAAGAAGAGGAAATGAGATAAACATCAGAGTTGGGTTATATTTTAGCGGGTGAAACTAGTACAACATGATAGTTGAGGAGAGGTGCATCAGCAACTTTGATCAGGCGAGATGGATTTGATGATGTAACACTTGAGTGGACTATATAGAGTGTCATCCCTAGTGTCTACAAGTTGAATGAATCCTCGATGTCACTTTCCTTGAAATCTCCTATAGCAGCTATAGTCTTCTCAATGAGTGGTCATACATTATACTGGTAACTTTTTGCCCATAAGTACTTGTCCTGGAAAAAGATCTCCATTCCTGGTTTCATCTTCTTGTCCATATGATCATACCACGATTCGGGAAAGAAGCAAAAGGGGAAATATTCACCCTCTCCGATGAATCTTCCGTTCAAGTAATCTCTTGAGATAGTCTTAGGACTTTCTATCTTTCTCTTCAACCGAGGTTGATAGAGCATTCTTAGTTCTTCTGGTGATGGCTGATAACCCATGCCACATGGAGGAAAGGCATTCTTTAGTACTATTGATTCAAGTATTCCCTGTTGACATCATCCCATCCCCAATCCGAGCATGAAGTGCATGTTTTTGAACATCTGTATCACATTGAGGTCTCCACGAGGGTTATGTTCGGGACATACTCTATTTTTGAAGCTATCCCCTACCAGGAGCATAAGTGGTTCGACTCGAAAACCTGACAGAAGCATATTATTTACCCCATGCCATATCTATAGTACCGAATTATTGGTTCTTACATTCTTAATATTATCATCTTCGCCTAAGATGGTGATGACCTACCCATTGGCAAAGAACTTTAGTTTTTGATGGAGGGAAAAAGACACACCCTTGATACTATGGAGCCATGGTCATCCGAGCAACAAATTGAAATAAGCCGGGATGTTTATGACATGTAATTCAATTAGTGTATTTATAGGGCCATCCACTATTGTAATTTTTATGGATCCAATCACTTCCCAATGAGTATTGTCATAAGCACGCACCGTGGTAGATATTGGAGCACCATCGCTCACTTTCAGTCCAACACAATTGAGGGTTCTCAATGAGCAAACATTGAGATCTTATCCATCATCAACATATGAAAGTGTGACAGTCTTTCACATGACTTCAACAGAGATATTAATAGCATAGATGTTATTTGGTCCAAACTTAGGGATTTCTTCTTTGGAGAAGGAACTCATTCTAGTAGAGGTTAGAGATCCGATCAGATTCACTACTTCTTCTGGCATGGTGGAAGGAGGGATGGTGGGCTTGGGCAGTAGTTTGATCAAGGCATTCCTGTGCATTTGGGAAGACATAAAGAGTCCCCACAGAGTGATGTTATCTTAGGATTTCTTTAACTGATCTAGGATCTTGCACTCCTCAAGGGTCATTTCTAGCATAAGAAGTTTCTCAACACCTTTTCCCTTATCGATCGCTGATGGTTGCGATTTTCGAACATGGTAATGACTCCTTAATATAGTCATATGGTTCACAGAAGAGGGGAAAAATAAAAAACCCATTTCCTCATCTATCTCGGGTTGTTCAGCCACCTTGTTGATCTCACCTAGCAGCTCCTCAAATGATATCATTCCACACATGCTGACTATCGGTTAGTCTTCTTTGGGCTTTGCTCTTTGTCTGAATTATCGAATTTTTCTCCCCATTCGGTGGCAACAACATCATATTTCATGATAAGTCAATGCACTCCATAACCTCAATAACCTCTTTTTATATACCCCCCCCCCCCCCCCACTCAACGGGAGATTTACAAGTGAAGGGACCAGGCACCCTTGTAGTTTCAAAACATCAAGTAGCTCGAAGATAATGTGAATTTCATCGGTCTGTCAGAAAAGGTCTGCCCTGCTTTGGATAACATCATCTAAACTAACTTCATAAATAGGTAGCACCTAATTATCTAACTCTCAAGCCCATCTCCTAGCTTCCAAGAAAAGTATACTGAATCTTTGCCAGTCAAAGGTCCTTTTTGAGGGAAAATTTAGCCTGAATTGTAGATGTTGGTCCAATACTGCTGATAATTCCATATTTTTCCATCTAAAATGGGTACGAACAACAATGCATGATCTTGTAAGGAGTGACCGAGCCTGATCGATAAAATAGGAAGGATGTAGGAGAAAATATGGGCAAACTTGGATGGGTTTAGGGTAATATATGGTCATGATGGGTGATTTATTGGGCGTAATCTGGGTAGATGGATCAAATTATGAACCTTATTATAGGAATATGTCATTTATATGATTTGGGAGTGGATTGTGGATAGTGTTTGGCTTTGGATTGGCTGGTGGGGCGATGATACCCTAGTCAATCAGACCTTGGATTACATATTAGAGGTGGAGACACTGATCAGTGGTATGGCCAACACTTTGGTGAAGGTTTCAATGGGCATCTGGTATGAAATTTTTGGGAAGTGGGTTTGGTAATTGACGAGGGTCCAATGGCTTGGTAAAAATTAGAGAGGGGAGAGTAAAGCTTGGTATGTTCCTTTTTTATTGGATTAGGGAAGTTTTTCTGGTGCTCGTGAAGTGGAAGGTTGATAGATGTTATTGATGGTTGAAACTGTGGTATTGACAAGCTTCTCAAAGTTTTTGGGATTAAACTCTCCAAATACTTTCTTCGTCTTAACTTTTGTATTGGCAATACTTTATTTAATCTCCACTTCTTCTTCCTACAGCGCTCAGAAATGGTGGTACTCTTATCCTACCATCGTTACTTGGACATGGGGTAAGAATTTCTTCTTTATAATACTAACATGCTCCTCTTCGAAAGGCCGATCGATCATGGTGGTTGCTTTCTCTCTCCACCTTGCTATGAAATTACTGAATGATTCCTCAAGATTATATTTGATAAGTTCTAAATCACAATGGGTAACCTTCAACTCTTTATTATACTTATACTGTGACATGAATTCATGGGCAACATCTTCCCAACTGTAGATCTTAGACTCCTCGAGAGATAAAAACTAGTGAAGAGCGTTGTCCTTCAAAGTCTGTTGGAATATTTGAGCCATTATTTCTTTCGAAGCACCTAGGACAGTCATGGCTCATTGGTAACTTTGGAGATGAATAATTGGTGGTCCACTACGTCCGAATTTCTTAATGTTAGTCATATTGAACTTTTCCAGCTGCCTTGCTTTAGGATAGGGAGACATATGGGTGTAATCCATGTAGTTCCCTGAGATTCAGACTTGGTTAACATCTTAAGGTCCTCCTTTACTTTTTTCAATTCTTATTCCTTCAGATCAATGCTCACGGGTAAGTTATCCCCTAATTGGGAAAGATTTGGCTTAGGGAGTTGAGATGGCGGTGGCCTATTAATAGGAGGGGCACACTGATATTCCTCGAAGACCCAAATAGGCTCAGGTATGGGTGGACCCATAGTGCGAGGGAAGAGGACCTCAAAATATTCAAGAATAGTGACCCAGTTTTGTTGCATCTCATTAATTTCATTTTAAAGGTTGTAAATCTAGGTAGTGAGTTGGGCAAGAACTGTCATCAAATCTAGATGTATATTGGGTAGTTGGTCTGCGTTCTCCATGAAAAGTGGGTGAAGGTGAATTCCAAACTCGAAAGAAGTAGAGAGGGAACTAACTGAGCCTTGGGGTGATTCAATGAAAGACTAAACCCAATAGGGAGCCAGGCCAAGGGTCATGCATATGATCGACCTGAGAAGGAGAAAAATTCGATTTATTTTTGAAAGAGAAGGGGAAACTGTTATTTTTTTGGAAGGGGATAAAAATATTTTTGACATTTTAGGAAAGAATGAGTACAAAATGTTTTTGGGTAAAAAGGAGGGAAAATGTTTACGGTAAAAGGAAGGAAAAATTCTTTTGGTATTTTAATAAAAGAGGGAAAAAATTTTTTGACGCTTTTGGCAAAGAAAGAGGAAAAATGAGAAAAAGTTTCTCAAGATGATTATTATTTATTATTATTATGTTCTCACTTGTATTCGGTTTACCTAAATGCAAAACAAAGACGAACGAGACCCGAGAATGGGACAAATGGGTTTGGAAAATATGTAAAAACATGGTTTGACTTGTTACCAGTCTCATGGACAAGGTCCCGCTTTGAAAAGGACGAAATAATGTGAAAATTTGGGCAACATGATGACCCATCATTTCGGTAGAGTTTCGGGAAGTAACCGACAAACTAAATATGAGTGCCCTAAGTTTGATGCCTATATGAGAGTATGCAGTTGTTGGGTTAATTGGAAGGGTTCCCCCCTTTGTCATGACTTCCACGAAATACGTCTTCCTTTTGAAGGAAATCGATACGTCTGGACAAGACATTTGATATACCTGAGTGTTCATGAATTGTCTCATGATATACCTCGTGGGGATAATACATGTGAGAAAATTTGATATACTCGACATATGTGAATGAGTTCCATGCTGTATACCTCCCGTCATGACTTTGGTAAAGCAGTACGATACGGGGGGGAAACGTTTGATACACTTCGAAGGTACTTAGCCAATGGAAGCTGAGATTCATATCACTTAGCCTAACTATGACCAGCCAGACCAGTACCCATTACGAAGGGACCCCCCAATTACGGGACAAAATTTGGTCAATAGCCATGCTCTTTGGTGATGTAGTGTGCAAAATGCATAATTCTTGATTAAAATAATATGGAGAGAGTATTTTATTTAGGATGATGAGCGCTATACTAATAGGAAAGGATGTACAAGTATAAAAAGTAAATCTAACATGGAGCATGAAGATTATACTAAGCATGGATATGTGAGGGTGAGTGATGTGTGAATATTTACAAGTGCGTGTGTGGTTGTGAACCTAAGCATGGTTAACTATGAGTGGTGTGTGACAAGTGTGAGTGAATTTGGATATATACAAGTGTGATAAGTGGAGGTGCATGTTAGTGACACCTAAGAATGGATATTCTAAGTGGTGTGTGCAACATGTGGATATAAGTGTTCCTATGTGTAAGTAGTATGAAGTGGACGTGGGAAGTATCTACAAGTGTGTGAGCGAGTAGTGATATAAGCATGAGGTATATATGCGCAAGAAATATGATCGAGTGGAAAACCGAGCGTCTGTGTAATACGCTAGTCGTTGTTATCGGCTTCCAACCTCAATAAAAAAAACCTAAACTTTTAACTACACTTTTATGGAGTATAGTAGTAAGTCTGGGTATCGAATCCACAGGGAATGTTTTATAGAATTTAATTGATTTATTACTTCTAAAATAAAAGTGAAAAATATGATGATGGTTGACAAGGGGAAATAAGTTGGAACAAATTTATAAAACTAATTAAAATGAATGAGGAAATAGGTTGGAATACAATCCCCCAATCCCTAGTAATTACCCATTAGAATACTAGAATTGTAAATTATAAATTTGAATGAATCCAGTCTTTATAGATCCTAAGCATTACATATATGAGGTTCAAGCCCGCATCATATGAAATCAAAGATAAATATAAAGCGGTGCTAAATAATTACACGCACATCATATTCTTAAATATCCCAAGTACCTAGGGCAAGAGAGATTAAAAGATCTAGGATGATTGTGAACTTATCTTACACAAAATTTTCAAATTTAAATTTAAATTCTATTTCCTACGTAGATAAATTACATCGGGATGGGTTCATGCATCCCAACCCTTAAAAATTAGCTAAACATGATGAAAACAAAAGAAAACTCTAACAAACATTGTTAACAATTTGCAAAACAATTGAGAATTGAATGGAAAAATAAAATAGAGAATAGAAATTGATACTTGTATTTAGCAAGAGGAGAAAGAGATGAATTTGAATCCAGCAAAACTTCTTCTTCAAACTTACAACTAGGGTTTATGAAAACTTCTACCAAAGAAAACTACAATCTAACTTTCTCTCTCTAATCCTACTCCTACAACTTGATAAAAAACACCTAAAAGGATTTTTTTAAGCCCCCTCCAAAAGAATGCTAGGTCTTGGCCTTTTATAGCACCAAGTTGCACGAATTTAACATCAAATTTCGCTTGTGGAACAAGTTTTTGCCAACCAATCACCATAAAATCTGCATAGTTAATGACAGAAATCCGCACATCCAGACTCTTCATTATCGCGCAACTTCAAAACATCGTAACTTCTTCACCGTAGCTTGGATTGAGGTGCCGTTTTTTCCAGTATTCTTGAAATTTAGAGCTCTTCAACTTTCTATTTGGCCCCACCTCTGGACTAAGGCTGAAAAATTACGAAAATGCCCTTCAACTCTCCATTTCTTGGTTTCTTTCACTGTTTTGAGTTCTCCTTCGCACTAACTTACATGAAATACCTGTAAAACACATGAGAAATACACAAAACAAGAAATACTTGCCAAAAAAGGTTAGTAGCATAAATACGAGACAAATCCAAGATATTTACACTGCACGGGATCATAAAAATACCGAAATTAAGGGGATAAATGTGAAGAATATGTGCCTAATCTAAATAATAGAGGAGAAAAAAGGGAACACAAAGGTAGGTGCACACTCACTCAAGTAAAACACAATAACACGTCTACAAACAGAGTCTTTCCCTCTTATGAGAATTGTCGTCCCTAGTGGAGTCGCCACTATGGCCATCCCATCTCCCTTTCCGGGGGGAGGGGGTGAAGGTCTCATGCCCTCTTCCTCTAGGAGTGCATCGACCATAATTGATGTGGGGTGATGTGAAAAGATGGATTCGCCAGACTATTTTGCACAAAACAAGCAATATAACATGTTACCACCTCGAGAGAATGGCATCAAAGACAAACTGATGGTTATGAAACCAATTGTTCCAAGGTTTGGGGGCTAAGTTATGGAATGGGAAGGTGTTAGGCACCCATTCCGTCCGTTCAATCTCTCATGGGCTTGTGTTATGGTTTTCCTTATTGTCTTCGTGAAGTGTGTGTAGGTGTATATATATAAATGGGGATCCGAATCAACCAACTCATACCCTAGAAAAGATAGAGTGGTGTCATCCATACGAATTATCCCAAAATAGTAGAAAATATGATGTATGCATTTATCGGGATATTTATCGTTATGATGAAACAATAATATATGTTGAATGAAACACTAATAAGGATCAAAACTATAATACATATTAAAATAATGTATAAATGAAAAGGTGACAAATGCAAAAATGGAAAAATTAAAAAAATTGAAAATTGGACTCGAGTCTCAGGTTTTAAGCCGAAATGCCTACGTACCCTATAAAGACATCAAAGTCCACGTAGTTCAAATGCGGCATAAGGGTGGGGTTTATCCCAATAGGAATTTATCATATTTGTGTGGGGAAATGTACATTTAGTTTTGGGAAATTGTGGTGGATCATCCCGTTGGAATTTTTAGGTGTAATATAACTCATGAAAATGTGAGATATTATTGTGTATGAATTAAAGTAAAAACTAGATTGATAATTTATGTAATTAATGAAAATAATATAATTTAAAGAGAGAGGAAAATATTTGGACCTTCTTTGGAGAATTGAGGCATGATCTTGATCGTTGATGAGATCCCTTGAATGTTGGCATGAATGTTGGGATGAATGTTGGATGAGAGAGAATGAGATTTTATTAAATTGGGTACGCAAATTATGGGAATGAAATATGAAAAGGAATTTCACATAAGAAAACTTCACTGATTGCAAGAGAATGTTATTGAGATTACTGATTTCGATGGATATGAGGTGTGCTTTGGGAGTGAAGTCATGCCCCCTATTTATAGGGTAAGGAGGTTCCGATCAACATAGCCCAAGCCCTGCAAACCGGTAGGTAACCCCTGGCACACTGTTGATAGACAGGGAAATGGACCTGCGACACGTAGATACAAGTGATCCTACGTGTAAGTAGTGTGAAGTGTACATGGAGAGTATCTATAAGCGTGTGAGTGAATGAGTAATGATATAAGCATGACGTAAATATGTGCAAGAAATAATAGAGGAGAAAAAAAGAAACATACATGTAGGTGCATACGCACACAAGCTGAAAATAATAACACCCATGAAAATAGAGTCTTGTCGAAGTTGCCACTATGGACATCCCGATATCTCTCTCTCCTCTCTCCACGTGGGGGGGGGGGGGGGGAGGTGGGGGAGAAAAATGTCTCGTGATGGCTTTCTCTAAGAGCGCTTCGTCCATCGTTAATATGGGGTGAATGCAAAGAGATGGAGTCGGTAGCCTATTTTGCAAAAATAGGCAAAAGAACATATCGCTCCCTCGAGAGAGTGTAATGAAAGACAAACTAATGCTTACGAAACAAATAGTTCTAAGGTTCTAGGGCTAAGTTACGACATGAAAAGGTGTTAGGCACTGATCCCTCCCTTTCGGTCTCTCATGGGATTGTGTTACAATTTTTCCTATTTTCTCCGTGAAGTTTGTGTGCATGTATATATAAATGGAGATCAAAATTGTCCAACTCACATCATGGAAAAGATGGAGTGAGGTCATCCAAAGGAATGTTCCCAAAATAATATCTAGAAAATACGATGTATGCGTTTTTTGAGATATTGAATGTTATGATGAAACGATAATAGATGTGGGATAAAATGTGAATAAGTATAAAAAATATAATATGTACTAAATTAATGCATAGATGAAAAGGATGAAAATACGAAAATGGGAAAATTGAAAAATTGAGAAATTGGACTCGAGTCTCGAATTTTAGCCTAAGATGCCTAGGTTGCCTATAAAGGCATCAAAGTCCACATAGTTCGTATGAGTCATAAGGATGCGGTTTATCCCATTGATTCGAACGGGAATAAAATGTATTTTAGTTTTGAGAAATTGTGGTGGATAATCCGTTGGAATTTATAGGTGTAACCCACTTCTTTATTTTGTTTTGGAGATTTTTATAGAAAATAAAGTGTGTGCAATATAACTAATAAAGGATGAAGTATTAATGTCTATCAACCAAAGTAAAAAGTAAATTAAGAATTTATGTAAGTAATCTAAAAATTACACATGTGCACATAATTTAATTAAATAGAGAAATAAGGTGAATTAAATAAATATTAATTAGATAATTAAAAAATTAATATTTACATGAAATTATATTTACTTATGTGATAATAAAGGAAAATATATTAAATTACATTACGTTGTAAGTGAGTAAAAGTCAAAGGACTTAACGAAATCTCATTTGGGACACGCAGATAGGGTCATGTCTGGAATATGATGGAAAATTAATGTTAGCTAACTCGGATGATGATTTCAAGTGCACTAATGATCCGAAATAGGTCGAGATAGTAATAAATAGGTAGCTTGTGGTTGTATTTGGGTATCGGGGGATTTTCAGGCCAAGCGAAACCCATAAAAGGGTATTCAGGTCCTTTCACACATTGGGTCTGACTTAATTTTGGGATTAATAATGTTTAGGATTATATTTAAGGAAGGTGGATGGAGTGGTCAACCGTTCCATCATCCAAGAAACCTTGTCTTTGAGAGATGAGATAAAAAAGAAGGAAAAATCCATGAAAAGTGAAGAAAAATGATCCAGGAGGGGATTTGAATCATTATGTGCATAAGATCATTAATTAAATAGGAACTTAGTGGGAAGAAATCAGAATATCATCAATTTTGAAGAAAGTGTTTATCTTTCTATAATTACTTTGGTAGTTTGAATCATTCATGTATAAATTTTGTGCAAAAACACACAAAATTTTGGGTGGGATTAACATGTAAAACAGGTGTTTCTATAAATGAATTCATCAGAAAAAGTAATCAATTATGAATACATGTTGAATTTTTTGTGATTGAAAGTGTTAAGATGAAATCGAAATCATAAAGAGGAGATGTTGGATTATCAAACCAATATTTAATGAAATCTTGAATTAGGGTGAGAATGTGCATAATTCTTGATGAAAGATTGATAATCCCAACGGTTTAAATGTTTTTGGGTTAATTTGTATGTAGAAATATGTGTTATGACATTTGGGGTTTGGTTGAAGTTGGGTAATCATATGGTTTAACGGAAGGTGATGAATCCCGTCAAAATGAATTAGTCTACCACCCAGAATTGAATCAATTTGCCAGTGAGAGGCGAATCGATTCAGCCAAGATGATTTTCCTCCTTTGGTTATTTGATTTTTTTTTTGCACTATTGGGTTTCAGCTTGGTTTACAGAGTCTAATAAGTAAAATTTAACTTCTGGGAATATACATGAGGGAAGTAGAAAGTACCATGGGTTAAACGGGAATACATTTCGTGTAGAAAAATCACGGGAGTGTTTGGGTGAATAGAACTCGGGTTACAATTATGAAATCAGGTTGGATTTTAAGAAAAGCTAAGATATAGGCTTGAGTAAAATAGTATGGTGTAAAGAAACATGGAATTAAATAATTTATAATAAGTAAGTGAATACTTGATAAAACGAGAGTCGAGGTAGACTCGAGAGCAGTTAGCTCTGTGTGTGTGTGTGTGTGTGTGTGTGTGTGTGTATATATTAATATACGTACTGAGTGAGATAGTGTGTGTGTATGTGTGTGTGTGTGTGTGTGTGTGTGTATGTGTGTGTGTGTGTGTGTGATATATGTGAACATACCTACTCTAGGGATGCTATCGTTGGAGGTTGTACATAGTAGGCGGTCCATCCTGGGATGACCAACAGGTGTTAAGTCATTTTTCCAGTTAATAAGGATGTTGTATGGCCACTGTATGTGAGTTTAGAGTCAGGTGGGGTAATGTGGTATGGTTATAACCCACAGATGTATATCTATGGACACCTCCAGTTTATGTGTTTATGATTTGGGATCAGTGGTGAGATTACAACTCGGGGGCCCGGGAGTAGTACATGACGTACCTAGAGCCTTATAGCATACTAGGGAATGCATCTGGGAGGACAACTCGAGGATTCTATATATACGTATAAAATAGTGTTATAGGTATATGTGTGAACACAACGAATGTGTGAACATTGAAATTATAACTAGAGTACAATTATGTAAATTGTTTAACGATATAATTATAATTGAGAATTATAATGACATAGCTTATGTAACAGATAAGTGAGAAACAAAGTAAATAGTAATGTTTAGCACATTCGGGGCTAGATGTTTTGCATATTTGGCTACGTTAAGTGATAAACTAGTTACGCAAGGGAACATAACTAGAAAAATTAAAAGACATGTGTTAGGTGCACACTATAGATTAGGGCGAGGACAATCTCATGCGAGTGAGACACTATATGGGCATGAATAATTCTTCTGTATATTCTTTATTTCATTTTAAATACTTGAAAATAGTTTTATAATGATTTTGGACCTTGACCCGCATAAAAAATCCTTTTAGGTGCTCAGCTACAGGGACATCGAGCTTAGTTTCCTTTCGATCAGACGATGCTAAATCAGCTGTGGTTGCTTGCATGATTCACTTAGATGTTTTTATCATTGCTATATGGATAGGATGTTTACATCAGTTTTTATTTCGGTCATGTCGCCTGAGTTAGACAATCTATATTTATTAGACATTACTATGTTATTTCCTCTATTATTTGGATGATTGTATTTAGAGTTACCCAGAGTTTTTCGGTTATTTTATATATTTCATGTCAAGATTCACTTTATTTTTGTAGTAAATGTTTATTTAATTATTTGAACGATTATTTAAATGGGCTCGTGTTTTAATAAGGAAAGTTTTAAGTTTTTAAAATTTGACATCGGGCTTAATATGTTATTAGTAGTTAAATTACTTTTGACAGTGATGCTAAGAATGAGCAAGAATGAGATTTTTAATTTATTTCAGTATAGACGAATCACCCGTTATTAAGATAAGCGAGGTGTTATAGATGGTATCAGAGCATCAGGTTCTACTGTCTATAGGATATGTGAGACTTGTTACATTTTAACGTTTTTTGATCTAGAGACCTATGATTAGGACAATTGCATTCATGTTTGCGCATTTACGTTCTTATGTGCCTAAGATATATTTTACTTATGATCTCATATAAATTCATTTTTGGCTTCCAGGAGGGCCACCGGATGAGAGATTTAGTAGGAGCCGCAGGTGCCATAAGGGATGGTGATAGTTGCTGGGGTTGCCACTTTAGTTGAATATGCGGTTAATACCGTAATGATCGCCATGGTACAACACTTCCCCCAAACCCAGCCACAGTAGCCAGTGGCATCAGTCATCCAGACCCACCCAGCGCCATCGATGTGGGAGAGAGTTAGAAAGGCCTTTCAGAAGTCCCATTCTCTAGAGTTTCAGGGTAGTGCAGACATTATTACTGCCAGTCAGTAGAAGAAATATATATAGTTACATCTCCGTATGGTTCAGTGTAGCAATACTCAAAAGCATATTTAAGCTAGTGAGAGCCGCCTTGTAATGGTGGGAGTCAGTCACCACATCTGAGGAGTTGGATCCTTTAACTATAAGAGAATTTTTTGTGTGGTTTGATCGTAAGTGATTCCCATCGGCTATTCAGACAGAGATGCGGATGATGTTTTTAGACTTATCATAAGAGGGTCGGATAGTGGCTGAATATGAGGACGAATATGAGAAGAATAGCTTACTTATAGAAGATAGAATTGAGATTTGGGTACCATCAGCTACGTGACCGCATTCCTGACATGGTGTAGGTCGTATGAGTTCAGGGTTATGCCATTTGGGCTAACCAAAGCACCAACTGTATTCATCAATCTTATGAATAGGGTGTTCAGAGATTTCTTATACCAATATGTAATTTTTTCATAAAATAAATTCTAGTTTATTCTCAGACCAAGGGCAAGCACACAGAGCACTTACGTATGGTTTTTCAAGCTTTACGGTAGGATCAACTCTATGACAAGTTCGAGAAGTGTGGGTCTTAGTTAAGAGAGATGAAGTATTTGGGTCACATTATGTCAAATAGGTTCATTTTAGTGAACTCGAGTAAGGTAGTAGCGCTGAGGGAGTGGGGTCGACCCACAACACCGATGGAGATATGTATCTTTTGGGATTGGTCAGTTACTATCACCACTTTATAATGCGGCTTTGTAAGATTACATGTCCATTAATGAATCTGAATTGCAAGGTGTTTGGGATGATCAATGATAATTAGATTTTGATGAGCTAAAGGATAAATTGATTTTGGCACTAGTGTTTGCATTGCCTAAGTGGGGAGTAGAGTACTTTGTTCTTACAGATGCATCCTTACGGGAACTTGGGGTGTATTACAACAGGAGGAACGATCTATAGATTATGTTTATTTCAAGATTCAACCCCATGAGAAGAATTATCCCACGCACAATCTGGAGCCCGCTGCGATAGTTTTTTCCTTGAGGATATGGAGGCATTATCTACTGGGCGACAAATTCAGTCTATTCATGGATCACAAGTCGGTGCAGTATCTGTTCACACAAAAGGATATTATTATGAGGCAGTGTAGGTGGATCAAGTTTATGAAAGACTATCAGTTTGACATCCAGTACCACTGGAGGAAGGCTCATGTGGTGCCAACAAAGTTGAGATAATAGCCTATGGGGGAGTTAATAGTAGTCTAGAAAGCGATGTGGAGTGAGCTTGGCAGGATGGCGCAATGGAAAGGGATTGTATGGAAGTTTTGACTCTCACCCATAGATCATCATGAGGGTTGTGAAGTCAGTGGCAGGGGATTAGTTTTTTTAGGACAAGTAGAACCAGGTACTAATAGAGGGAGAAGAGTCTTACTCGATTAGTTCAGAGGGAGGCTTACGCTTAAATGGGATATTGATAGTCCTAGAGGATGGGGACCTATGGCATGAAATTATCACAGATTCTAATGCGTTGTGATTTTTGGTACATCCCGATGGGGATAAGATGTACCAAGACATGAGGAGAGAGTATTAGTGGTATGGGATAAAGTGGGACATTATCGAGTTTGTCTCTAAGTGAACCACTCGTCAGTTAGTGAAGGTAGACCATCAAAGATCAACTGGGGTTTTATAGCCATTGGAGATTCTGGTTTGTAAATAGGAGATCATATCGATGGACTTTATTATGGGGGTACCGACATCGTAGAGGAGTCATGATTCCATATGGGTTATATTGGATCGCTTCGTCAAAGTGGCCCAATTTCTACCAGTTTGAAAAAATTATACAACGGGATAGTACGCCCATCTTTTTATAGACAATATAGTGAGGTTACATGAGATTCCAATCACTAATGGGCCCGATCGGGATAAGATCTTTGTGACCTATTTTTAACAAGTTTCTAGGAGGCTATCAGGACTGAGTTGCGATTGAGTAGGGCTTACCACCCGCAGACGGAGAGGGTTAATCAGATGTTGGAGGATATGCTGAGGATGTGCATATTTGATTTTAGATGAGGTTGGGAGTAGTTCCACTAGTAGATATCACCTATAATAACTCATACTAGTTCACGATAGCATAGCACCTTTTGATCCATTGTATGGCTGACCTTATTGTTCACCCGCTTGTTGGTTAGAGGTGGGGAACAACAAGCTTCTTGGATTGGAGATAATCCAAGAAACTTATGCAAAGATCGAGATAATTCGAGGTCGTATACAAATAGCTCAGGACAACCAAAAGAGTTACATAGATGCATATAGAAGACACATAGAGCTCGAGGTTGGTGAGCAAGCTTTTTTATGGGTGTATCCTATAAAGGGATTTATGCCATTTGGGAAGAAGGGAAAGTTTTCATCGAGATAAGTGAGTCCTTTAATGATTATTGAGTGGATAGGGCCAATTTTTTAAATGCTGGCTCTACCAGGGAATTTACATGGGATTAACGCCGTGTTTCATGTGTTGTTGTTGAAGAAGTATCATAGGAGTGAGATGTCGTATTGTCACATTTTGTTGGAGGATCTTGATTTACAGCCAGGCATCTCGTATGAGGAGGGATCGATTTCCATCCTAGATCGTAGAGAGCGTAACCTTCAGTCGAAGGTAGTGCCATTCGTTCATGTTTAGTGGGGACATCAAAATGCCGATGAGTCGACATGGGAGAGAAAGGATGACATGGGAGAAAAATATCTTGAGCTCTTTATGCGAGGTACGTCCTAATTTTTGGGACAAAATTCTGTTCTTAGGGGGAAAGTATGTAACACCCCGTATTTTTTAGCATTTTAAATTACACGTGTTCACATAATTTAATTAAAATGAGAAAAAAGGTAAATTACATATTTATTAATTAACAAATAAAAGGATTAATACTTACGTGAAATTATATTTACCTATGTGATATGTAAATGAAAATATGTTAAATTACATTACGTCGTAAGTGAGTAAAAATCGACATTTTTTAACTGTATCTCATTCAGGACGTGAGATTAGGGTCATGTAAAGAATGAGATGGAAAATTAATGTTACGTAACTTTGATGATGATTTTGGCTACGCCAATTATTCGAAATGGTCAATATAGTAAGAAATAGGTACCGAGGTGGTATTTGGATATCAAAGACTTTTTAGGCTAAACAAGACCCGTAAAAGGGTATTCGAGTCATTTTGCACATCGGGACAAACTTAATATCGGAATTAATGATTTTTAGGGTTATATTTTAGGAAGTTTGATGGAGTGGGAAATCATTCAACCATCCAAGAAACCTAGTCTTTAAGAGAGGAAATAAAAGAGAAGGACAAATCCAAGAACAATGAAGAAAAAAGATCCAAGAGGGGAATCGGATCATTTCGAGCATGAGATCATTACATAAAGAGGGACTCAACGGGAAGAATTCAGAATATAATAAATTATAAGGATAGTTTTTATCTTACTGTAATTGGTTTTGAGATTTCAATCATTCATGTATAAATTTAGTGTAGAAACACACAAGTTGTGGGATTAACATGTAAAACGGGAGTTTCTATAAATGAATTCATTGGGAAAAGGACTCAATTATGAATCTATGTTGACTCTGATGTGATTGCAAATATAAAGATAAAATTGTAATAATAAATATGAGATCTTGAATGATCAAATTAATATTTAATGAAATCTTGAATTAGATTTTAATCCCATTTCCAACGGAACGCCTCATGCATGAATCGACCTTACAGGTCGGATGAATGGTCATCTTTACTATTAAAAACTGATTTAGAGGCCACTAGTTTCTCATAGGCCCCGTTTGAGCCCGATCAACTCTTCATCTCAAATAAAGCTTAATGAATCTTCTAAGGGCACTGAATCCCCTTCCAAACGGTCCACCCAGCGCACAAATCGGCCTTACGGTAAGGACGGATGATTTGTTTTACCCCCAAAAATGATCTAGAGGCCACCAGGAGCTCCCGAGCCCCATTTGACTCAATATAACTTCTTTGACTGAGAGGAATCTCAATTAATAGTCCAAGGTCTACCCATCCCGTGCATGAATCAGCCTTATGGTACGGACGAACGACCCGTTTTACTCTGAGGGATCACGGGTGCTTTTGGGCCTCATTTGACTTTGTTCAACACTCTAAACTTAATAAAGCTGACTGAAATCTTACAAGTCTCTGAATACCCCTTCCAGCGGTCCGTCACGCGCGCGAATAGGTCTTACGGTTCGAATGAATGATCCATTTTCCTTTGGAAAGTTCCTATCCAATGACCAATGGAAAATTTTGGGCCCCGCTTAACCTCAGTCAGCTCCCGAACCTGGGGTGGCTAAATGGATTCTTAAAGGGATCTGATTACCCTTTCCAATGGTCTTCCATATGCATGATTGTAACTTACGATACACGTTTCATTATAGTTTTTTCGAAAAACCTATCTCAGACTGTCAAATGGCACCCCCAGGACCCTACCTATAGGTAGTGTGTCGAGGGTTCTATATCGATAAGTAGGTCAAGACCCATGTTGATTGCCACCCCGCAGATCTATAAATAGAGACCATGACCTGACTTTCAAAAGTACCCCTGAATACCCCTCTCAACAATTCAGAGAACATTATCTCGAATTCAGAGTTTTTCCCCTCTTAAAAATCCCGTTTACCACATTCCATCCATCCTTTTCATAATCTTTTTAGTAAATTCTCACCCATATCCCCATGCGACCATCATCTCATTGTAATATCAGCGCATCTAAAATCAAGATCCACTTCAAGTCTTCATAAAGGGGTCCAACTCTCCACCTTTATCTTTGAATTCTCTTATTTTAGCATTAGTCACTTTATTTTTAATTTAGTTATTTATTTTATTACATCACATACCTTAATTTAAAACCCTTATTATTATTATTATTATTATTATTATTATTATTATTATTATTATTATTATTATTATTATTATTATTATTATTATTATTATTATTATTATCACATACTTTATTTTCACAAAAAAACTACAAACAAGAAAAAGAGGGTTTTGTTGTAAATTTTAAATAGGGAATTCTCATCAAATTTTCTCACACTAAATACCTTTTTTCTAAAAACACATATATAAGAAAAGTATTCAGTTAGATTTATGGGTTAAACCACACCTCATATTATCTTCAAACTACGTGAACTTTTATGCTCCCTCCAACTACGTAGGAGTCTTGGTTAAATCCCTAGATTTGAGTCTTCCCATATACATTTGTTACCTTATTCTTATCACATATCCTTAATACATTTTATACGTTTGCTTGCTTATGTCTTGTCTGATGTACGCATTTATTCTTATATAAATATTTGTGAATCGGCAAACACTTACATTATACTTTAAATTACTATTTTGGGAAGACTCCAACGGGTGACCTAACTTCGCCTTTGTCCATGACGCAAGTTGAGTGATTCCATTCTCCGTTTATATTATGCACATAAGCATGCACTTTATGGAATTTCATTGGAGAAGATTAACACATGCCCACGAGTGACCGAAAGGGCGGGACGGGTGCCTAACATCTTCCTATTTTTTTACTCAGTCCCTGGACCCTTGAACTACTTGGTTTCGTAAGCATCAGTATTATCCTTGACGTCGTTCTCTCGACGAGGAAACATTTATTTTTCCTATTTTGTGCAAAATAGGCTCGAGACTCAATACCTTCATATCACCCCACATCGACGATGGAAAGGTGCCTCGAGAAAGTACACAATCCCACCACACGCTATAAGGGATGGAAATGGTAGGAGAGGTTCCTCCTTGAAGACCCCCATCCCCCACCTCGGGATTGTTGGAAAAGAGGACCCCTAATTTTAAAAACATTAAATAATAATTTCCTTTTTAGATGCGGAAGCCAGATGGTTCACATAAACAAGTACACACCAAATTTTAATTTCTTTCAATTAAAATTAAACATAAACACAAAGTGAAATAAAATTAATCATCAAATATATTTTCAGTTAAACCAAATTAATTTAACTCAAGTCCTAGAAATTTGCCTAACAATATTAATTCATTTTTGCAAATTAGGCCAAATCAAATTTTATCAAAATAAAGCAAATGACTTGAACTCAATTAATTAAACATTACCCAAATTGAATTTTTCACCAAATTAAGTAAGTAGTGATTTAAACCAAATTTTATCTTTTTACCTAAGCATGCATCTAAGGTGAATTTTGCAAACGATAAAATAAACAAATAAATCACTACGCCGCGATGTACGAGGAAAAACCCACAACGGGAAAAAACCTCGGACGACCCTAGCCTTAAGTCCACTAAGTATGGTATTTTTACAAGTACAAGACAAATAACTTACTCAACTCAAATAGACTCCCTTCAAGCCCCTGATGCGTATTCTTGTACCAACCTCTGCTTAGTTGACAATCCCGAACTCCATCGGAACCTTATAATTCACCAATGAGGCATTAGGAACAACCATCAACCACACATGGTGCCTTTCACCATGTGAGAATGCCGCAGCCAAACAACGAGACTTCTTCTTTTAGGGATGTAGAAGTAAATCCAAACGAACTCTTCAACCCGGTAGAGTAAACCCGGTGCCAAACACTCCAAGCAAGACATTTATATGGGAAACTTGGAATAAACAAACTATGGGAGTAAACAAAAGTGTTTAGGGAATTTTTCTTGAAAAATAAACACTAAAAACATGAACTTTTTGTAACACCCCGCCCGCCCGGGGAGAGCGAACGGAGGGATAATGCGATAAAATAAATTCAAATCCACAAGTGACAAGGTATAGAGCATCTAAATAAATCCACAATAATATAAATCCACTAATCTCAATTCTTCAAATACAACAAGTCTCTCGAATAAATACAACATCTAACTCGAAAATAAAATACAAATCTTCAATGCTCTATAAAATAAAATAAATAATACAAATCTTCCAAAAATATTCTTCCCAAAATAATCCACGCTAAAATCAATCTCCATAGTGCCCCAAAATCCGCGCTAACCTGCCACTAAAAAAAATATGGGGAAGTACATAATACGACAAGAAAGATGCCCAACAAATATATGTTAGCGATGAATAAAACGTAACAACATGAGTACGAATATTCAAATTGAAATGCAAATCTCAAAGCATTTATCAATATAATTTCTCAACAACACTTTAACCGGGTCACCAGGCTTCACCACATCCGTATATGCTTTATCAAGCCATAGCCCGGGAAATAGGAATTTGGCGGGTGCGCAACATCCGTGCCATATTAAAATCTCATGACAACATGATCAATACAATATAATGATACCACATGAATCAAAATAATTTCAATAATTATTTTCCAGATTTCAATGAATTTATCAATTCAAATACGAGTTCAATTAACAAGAATTCAAAGAGAATGACACACACGAGATTTAAGGAGCATATTGTGTAATACTCCATACCTCAAACCATGATGAGAAACCAATGATCACATCCTCAAGATCAAATCAAAAGATCTACAGAAGCTCCTCCAAGAACCTCCAACAAAAATATCCCCAAGAACACCTATAATCTAAGGTTGGAAGTCACAAATCTCAAGGGCCAAAGTATAATTAAAAAGGAGAGGAATATAAAATATATTTGCTACCAAAAGTTATGCCTAAAGTAGGTTAAAAAGGGTTCCCCATGACTCCCTTTTATAATGCAAAGAAATGAAGAGTTGGAATCCAAAAGACTCCTTTAAATAAGGCAAAGAAATGAAGAGTTGGAAGTCAAAACAACTCCAAGAGTTAAAAACATTTAAAAATTATTTTAAAATCCGTTTTAACTCCGTTTTCGAAATCGTTTGAAATTCTCGCCTTAAAAATAATAACCAACATATTTGAGCAATAAAAATGATTTTATCAAAAACTTTATTTTTCCTCTTTATTTTGAAAATACCCTAAAAATTATGTAGGTTATTACACTTTTTTATTTGAAGTTGAACTCTCTAAAACTCTCTCTAGGAGATGGAGGAATGTGAAAAAGTTGGTTTGAAAAGGTTGGTTCCCGCACATATAAATCTGTCAAAAGTTAGTGGGGAAAAAGTAGTGGGATAGAGGTGAAAAACTACTTAAAACTGCTAATTAAATTTCCCGTCGGAAATCTCGTTCAAATGAGATTTTTGTTCAAACGACATTCTCGTTTGAACAAAAAACTCGTTCGAACGACAATATCGAATGACTTTCCAGAATATTTAAAAATTTGAATTTTAGCCCAGAAACTTTATTTTAAAGTTTTAAAGAAACCTTCTGAAAATAAACCTCAGTTTAAAATAAAAGTACACCCAATAAAAGTTTGTTCCAAGCTCCTATATAAATATGCAATGCATTCATACCTTAGGAGTAAATGGAACACATGTTGTTAACGTAAAAAGAGGCACAACAAACTCGGCATTTGATGAAGCTTTAATCTTGGCCGCCATGTCTTCAGCTAACACGTCATAGGCTTGAATGGATAAACTGAACACTATCCTATGAGCCAAATGTTTTTGTTCTGAATTGAGCCAACACAACATTGAGACTAAATCGGAGACTTGTGACCTAACAAATCTCCCCCTTTGGCTATTTCGGGACAAAAACTAAAACAAAAAACCCGAAGGGCCGTCAAGCTCTAATAGACTAAAAACAATATCCCACTTAAAATAAAAATTACATAGCTTGACTCAAAACCCAAGGATCGATATCTTTGCCGACGATGAAAGTTGCCATTTAGAAGAATTCCTGCACACTTAAGCAAACTATCAAACAGAGGGAATATCAAGAATATTAAATGCAATTAAGATAAGTACTCCCCCTAAATTAATTCTCCCCCTTTTTGTCTAGCAAGGACATACTTAGAAAGGCATCCCCCCCTAAGATAAATCTCCCAAACAAACTAAGATATGATTACAATA
Organism: Sambucus nigra; assembly: GCA_949130495.1. Taxonomy (NCBI): domain Eukaryota; kingdom Viridiplantae; phylum Streptophyta; class Magnoliopsida; order Dipsacales; family Adoxaceae; genus Sambucus; species Sambucus nigra. The sequence goes on from OX422221.1 coordinate 284,090,804, forward strand.
GGATTAGATACCATTTCTCCCCCTATCATTCTCCCCCTTTTTGTTCAGGAATAGATAAAGGTGATAGAGTTAATAAAACAAAAGTGTATGCAAAGCATATAACATGAAAGCATATAGGAAACAGAAGCACAACTAATACACACAAAGAATAAAATATTAAGCATGTGATATCAACAAAGAATGCAACAAGATAGATACCAATTATGAAGTAAAAGCATAGATGGACTAGAAAGTAAGGCAAAGACAAATAGAATACCTCGTATATGAGTACATAATAAATATCATTAACGCACACGCACATATATACTAGGTATAAACACCACACATGACACAAAATACATTAATCTTTTCACACTCGCATGGCAAAAATGTGTAATATGGAAACGGAAGTGTTGGGGTGTGAACTAGTAACAATTAAATTTAGACCCAGTCACTTAAAACATGTTCACGGAGTTTTCATTTTATTGCAAGCTTCATCACATTTGAATATAACCTCATGTTACATTAAAAATTGAACTCAATCAACAAACATGCACAATGCATACAAGCCTAGAATTTTGATGATTCTACAAACTAATAAAGTCATGACATTTAAAGTACAACCAGGATAAACGGACATTGTGCAAACCGTTGATATACCATACAAACTCCCTCAATAAGCATATATAATTTTGAATGAATATATCAATTAAACATAGGCCCTGGCAATTATTATTCTTTTTAATGCCACATTTTATTTTTAGGCCTTTAAACCACGTATTTCTTTTAGGTCCATTCCAAACGGTGGCTTACTCGCAAAGGATGATTTTTTCTTTCGGAGCCCTTCCTCGTGCACACACACACACACACACACACACACACACATATATATATATATATATATATATATATATATATAATTTTTATATCTCACACAAATCTCACATGCAACGGATTTTAACATGCACTAGTCCTCCTAGGTCACATAACATGTAGATGACAAGATTGGTAGGAGAACACCTCACAAAGATCAAATATACATATGAAGTTATAGTTTCAAGTGAGCTCGTGCATGTGTGAATTGAGGCATATACAAAATAGAATCCATTATATCAACACAAAATCCAACTACTACACGTAAGCATGGTAAAGAACATTTTAAGGATTGAAAATCTAAACCAAAAGTTCTAGCCACATGGAAGCGAAAAAGAAGGGATTCAAACACAAGTATATTCCACATAGAGTGTGTCAAACTAAAATACACATAAACGGAAAATCTTTTTGAGATTTTAAAATTTTTTAAACCAAACAAAAAAATATTTACTCCAAAAGACAAACAAAAATCATTTAAATTTTTCATCAAGCCTAAATTATAAAAAGATGAAATACATATGATAAACAAAATCTTTTTGTATTTTTCATTTAATGCGAACTAAAATGAAAGAACTACAATACAAAACATAAACAAACATAATAATTCTAGAATGTGATATGGTATGAAATATAGGACTAGAATAATGATTAAAACAAGCATATAATTAGCATGGTGATATAACATGAAATACAAAAGCTAATGTATGCAAACAACTAACACATTCAACCTTTAGATTTAGCAAGTGAGGAATCATGTGAAAGTAAATGAGAATAAAAAATCCTATCTTGTAAAACCACCAAGTCGGATCTCCTAACCCAAACTAATCACGAATGAATATGTCGGGGTGTAGGAATCTTGGCTACCTCGGTTGCCTTACATTGGGATTTTCTAGGACCTCGTTTAAGATCAAAACAAAATTTTGTAAGATGACCTTTTCGACCACAATATGAGCACGTAAAGACTCGGCAAAAATACTTACCTAAGGAATGATCTCTAAAGGCTTTCCTAAGCGATTCTCCTAAAATATTGGTTTTGGCTTTATGATGTGATTCATTACGAGTATCGAAGCCTAGACCACAAGTGTCATTTTTTATTTGGACCCTGCCTAAGATTTTATCTAGTTTTTCGGACCTACATTCCAAATCAAATTTGACTTTACTAGAGTCTTTTTATTGTTCTTCTAATTCTAAAATTTTAGACTCTAACAAAATATTTCTCTCTTCAAACACAAGAAGATCCTTTTTCATTGATTCCATTAAACCTCTAAGGATATCTCTCTCGCCTTCTACATATTCAAGCTTCTCACGAAGAGCTCTCTCACGTGTCCTAAGGTCTTCCACTAACGTACTCCCATCAATGACCTCGACACGCTCTTTCAAACTAGGTTCTAACTTCAAACTTGCACTTTTTAATTTGATAGATTCTTCATACAATTATTGAAATGCAAATTGAAGTTTACTCACATCAACCTCATCATCACTTTCTCTCTCTTTTTCACTCTCACAACCATAAAAAAATAAGGGAATCATAAACTTTGACCTCAGAAGCGTCATGTATTAAAATTTCATCAATAGAGGAGTTCTCACTATCACTCACATGACTAGACATAAAAGCCACAAAATTGGGTTTAGTGGGGGAATCGGGACCCTCTTCATTATTACTATCACCAAGGGTTGCATTAAAAGAAATTGGTTGCTTACCCTCTCTCCTTAGTTTAATGGGGCACTCAAAAGCCCTATGACCATACCCTTCACAACCAAAACACCTATTTGACTCGTCCCTATTTAAATTTTCTTTAGGAGTTTTAAGGATATTTTCGACTTTGTCATCCTTAGAAGTTTCAAATAGCTTAAAATCATTTTTAAATTTATCTTTGTTAAATTTAAGAAATTTTCGAAACTTCCTAGCAAACATAGCCATATCTTCCAAGTCACTTTCTACTACTTATTTTTCATCCTTTCGGGCTTTCAAAGAAATGCCCTTTTCTACTTTCTTTTCAGTTTTGTGTGTGTGTGTGTGTGTGTATGTGTGTGTGTGTGGGGGGGGGGGGATATATGTGAACATACCTACTCTAGGGATGCTATCGTTGGAGGTTGCGTGTAGTGGCAGTCCACCCTGGAATGATAAGCAGGTGTTGGGTCATTTTCCCAGGTCATAGGACTATTGCATGATCACTGTATGTGAGGTTAGAGTTCGGTGTGTTAATGTGTTATGGTTATGACCCACGGATGTATGCCTACGATTGCCTCCACTTTATGTGTTTACGATTTGGGATCGGTGGTGAGATTCCAACCCGAGGGCCCAGGAGTGGTACGTGGCATACCTGGATCCTTATAGCATACTACGGAATATATCCGGGAGGACATCTCGGGGATGCTATGTATATACGTACAAAAGTGTTATATATGTATATGTGTGAATAAAACGAATGTGTGAACATTGAAATTATAACTAGAGTACCGTTATGTAAATTGCTTAACGATAAGGTTATAATTGAGAATTATAATGATATAGCTTATGTGATAGCTAAATTCGAAACAAAGTTCAGAGTAACATGTGTAGCAAAATTGGGCTAGAGATTTCGCGTATTGGGAAACATTATGAGACTAAAGTAGTTAGGTAGGGTAGCATAACTCGGAAATTAAAATATATGCGTTAAGTGCGCACTATAGATGAGGTGAGAGGATAATCTCATGCGAGTGCAACACTAGATGAACACGAAATTTTTTGTTGCATATTCAATATTTCATTTTAAATACTTGAAAATATTTTTAATGGTTTTGGGCCCCGACCCATATCTAAAATCATTTTTCAAAACCTTTTAGGTGCTCAGCCACAGAGACGCTAGGCTTAGTTTCTTTCCAGTCAGGCGTTGTTGCAGTAGTTATGGATGCCTACAGGGTTCGCTTAGACCTTTCTATCATTGCTATCTTGATATGATGTTTATGATAATTTTCATTTCGAGCATGTCGTCCTAGTTAGACAATCTTTATTTATCAGACTTTACTATATTATTTTTTATATCTGTTGGTTGATTGTATTTGGAGTTATCGAGAGTTATTCGGTTATTTTACTTATTTCATATCAGGATTCACTTTATTCTTATGGTGAATGTTTATTTAAATGGTTGAATGTTTTAATAAGGCAAATTATTAAGTTTTTAAAATTTGACACGGACTTAATAGCTTATTAGTAATTAAATTATTTTTCGACAATGATGCTAAGAATGCGCTAGACTGAGATTCCTATTTTATTTTAATTGAGGACTGATCACCCGTTATCAAGATAGGCGGGGTGTCACAAAACAATGCATATTTTCGCTTATGGGTGTGAGTTATGATGAGAGTGTGTGATACAAGTGGGAAAAAATGAGAATATGTGTAAAGTGTACATGAGTGTGAATAAGTATGTAAATTAGTTCGAGTGTTATATGCCAATGAAGACAAACACATGGCATATCACAAACACCACCATAAAAAGTGTGAACACAACTATCCTTAGAGGGCGCAAAAAAAAATATGGATGTAAAGGATTTTTGTGAGTTGTCACACCATTATGAGGAGTGAGCAGAAGATAATTAAGCCACAATATCTAAAGTGCATAAATAGGACACTGTTAACTATAAAAAAACAAATGAAATAAAGAGAATATATAAAGAATAATAAGTAAAAATAAAACTATAGAATGAACAAAAAGGAAAAGAAAATGGTGAATGGAATTAAATCTCAGAGTTGATAAAAAACACATATTTACCCCTGTGGATAAAGATACAAGCCCACGCAAATTGAAATGGATTTTAAAGGGGGTAGGTCTACATTATAATTTCAATTTAGAATTACTATTGTTTCATTTTACAAAAATTAGGTATTGAACCTTTGTGTTGGATAAATCAAGTAAATATCACCACTATATTATCAAATGTGAAGTAAATAACTTATTTTGTGTTTTTTAAATTTATGAAAAAAGGTTGTCGAATATAAATATAAATGGAAAGGTAGTTAAGTATATATAATATAGGTGCACATAATAAACTAAAACAGGGAAAATATTTCTAAATATAAGCTAAAAATACTTTTATACATGTAATGGATATTTAAGATCGACTGCCTAGAAAATTTCCTTAAAAAAAACCTTAATGGGATTCAATGATGCATGTAATGTAATAAAAATAATGTTCATATGATTAAATTCGGTCAAAAGGATGTTTAAGTGGTGGGATTCATAAGTGTTATGTAAAAGATCTTAAAAATGGGGAAAGATGAAAGCATTTTGAGGTCCCAAAAATGAGTTCATACCATTCTTTTTTCTTTTTATAGAGACCCTAAAAAGGTAAGAGGACGGGGTTTCCTTTAAGGGCCTTCCAATTTTCATAAGTACGTCTCTATCGATTTAGCATCGGGAAAATTTGACCACCTAGAAAAAAGGTACATACCAATCGACATGGGAATGAGAAACCATTCTCTATTTTTAGGCGTATCACATAGCATATATAACTGAATCATACATAGACAAAACTACTAAAATTGTGATTCGGGGACCATTAATAATTCTTTTAGGAAAATTGTTGAACACTAAATCTATCGAAGTCACTAAAGTTGAGAAGATAAATGGTTGCCCGGGACTATATGTATCTGAGAGAATAAAATGACTTACAGAGGGAGAACTTTGGAGGTGACCCTTACAGAGTAGGAGGGCTATGAAGATGAGGTCTCCATACATTTAGAAATGTTCATGCCTAAATATTCTATCTCACAAACTTTGGAGGTGTCCATACATTTAGAAATGTTTATGCCTAAACCCAGTCCTCTTACCCTTTTAGGGTCTGTATACAAAGAAAAAGAATCGTATGAACTCATTTTTGGGACCTCAAAATGATTTCATCTTTCACCATTTTTAAGATCTTTTACATAACACTTATGAATCCCATCACTTAAACATCCTTTTGATCGAATTCCATCATATGAACCTTATTTTTAAGAGGCCAAGCCATGAATAAGTCTCACCCGCATGTTCCACAAAACGGTTTGCTTAGATATAGGATTGGTTCAAAATCTTTGGGATAGATATCCACTGAGATGGGCTCTCCAAGAATCCTCTATAAATGTAAACCCACCTCAATAAGGGACGGGCATCGTAAATTATATTGTCGATCTGTACTAAAACTCTACTGACCAGCTTTCTAAGGTAAATAAAAGTGAAACCCTAAACCCCTTGGACACAGGTAGTTTGTCAAACCATATACATCATTTGATGTATGTGTTCTTTGATCTTCCCCATTAAGTAGGATGTTTCATTTATACTCGTGTGCATTGAACATTTAAACTACAAGAAATTACCACCTACATTTGGCACCGTCTATGGGAAATGACTTAAGTTATTTTCCACTCAGTGAAACTTCTGAAATGTCTCATTCATCCCATCTAAACCACGTTAATGTCAATGAGTAGGAGCGTTATCAAAAACATAACTATGGAGATCCCAAGGGATATCCTCTCAATCAGGAAGATTCTGATGACCTAGTGGGTCACCATTTTACCCCTCCATCCCAGAGGGTCAGGTATGAGACTAAATAATATTACCAATCCTCATACATATGTTATCACCCTTAAGAGGACAAGACAGTAAATAACAATGAGAGAGAGAGATCTTGTCAGATCTCAAAGCTCATCAAAAACTATGAGAATATCCTCCAAGAAGAAAAAGTGGTCAACATGCCCTTGTAGGAAAAAAATGTCAAGCTTTATCGACGTTTAGAGAAGTTATAGAAAGAGGTTCATAAGGAAAAATCCAATCTCGATCGGCTCTCTTGAACTCCTAGCCCTCAGGCGATTAAAGCTTGCAGTTGAGGAGGGAAGGAGTACTAATCCATGAAGGGAAAATTCTCCTCGTAGGAGGTATCCTGAAGAGCGACCAAGCACCAGCGTTTGACGAGGAGAAAGGGAACTCTACTATTTTATCAGGAGAGACGTGGAATGTTCAGCCCACCAAGTATCCCAAACAAATAAGGACATCATCATAAGAGCACTAGTCTACCAGATGAAATAATCGTTCATTAGATCTATAGAAGAGTTTCAGACCCCCAAAATTTATAATGGAAAAACTGACCCCATAGATCATGTCAAGCAATATCACCAAGTAATGACTTTGTGGAGAACAAATGAGGGTCTAATATGTCCTATCTTCCCTTCCTACCTAGGATATGTTGCATAGAAGTTGTTTGAAATGTTACCTCACTAGTCAATAAGTTCCTTTAAATAACTGTCTGAGTTCTTCATAACTAGATTCATCACTAGCACCAGCCATCCAAAATGTATGGACTCACTTATGACAATAAAAAGGAAGCCCAGAAGATGCTCTATGAGTATGACGTAAGGTACTGGGAGGTGTATAATGAAATGGAGTGTTGCACCCAGAAGGTCATGATAGCTTCGTTCAAAATAGGCCTATCTAGAAGGTCATTGCTTTATCGGTCTTTGACCAAGCGAGAAACCGTTACAATCGATAACCTGGTGGAAAAAATTAAAAAGTATTCCATGCTCGAAGATACAATAACCAAAGTTGGACAGGTCGGAGAATGACAGAAATAATCCAATAATATGGATAAGGAAGGTGCGAATAAAAAATCAGGAAGGATGGAAAATAAGAAGCAAAAAGGAATTGAGAAAAAAGACCCTGAGAAGTATTTTAAGGTAGACAACACGATTTTCATCGAGCGAATTTATAAGATCTTTTATAAGATCAAAGGGTGACCATACATCATATGGCCAGAGAAGATGTTCAACGACCCCAAGAAGAGGAATTCAACACTGAAATGTGCTTACCATAATGATCACAGTCACGAGACCAAAAATTGTATGGACTTGAAGTCCCACCTCAAGGAGCTCGTCCAGGCTCATCACTTGAATGATTTTAATAAGAAGAAGGAGCACTTGGCACAGCTTGTGCATGATTAGTGACCAATTAACATACTAGAGGATGATATGGGGCACGATTTTACGATGATACATGGGGCATCAAGCCAGAATAAAATCAAGGGTAACTCCCTCAGAATGGAGGATAAGAATCTTACAATGGTCGTGGATGTTTTTCATATCGACTCCTCTAAGACCATTGTGCTCAAATGTAGATGACTAGAAGACACTAACTGCACGAAGCACATCTTCTTCACCGATGATTATTTGTTCAAAGTGAGGACCCCCCACAATGATTCCCTAGTTATCACTCTAAAAATTGTCAACTAGGATGTGGATAAGCTCTTGGTGGACTAAGGGAATTCCTCAGAGATTATGTACATGAGAATGTTTAACTAACTGAACATACGCATGGAATATTTGTAAGAATCTCCCATTACTTTGGTCGGGTTTGAATAAGAGTAACATTGCCCTTAGGGAAGTTAGTTCTCCCTGTTTAGGACAGAATGATATCAAAGCTCATAGAGTTCCTTGTAATGGGCATCGACTCCCCTTATAATGCTATCCTTGTCAGGTGATGGTTGCATGCCATGATGGTTGTCACTTCCACCTACCATTAAAAAATAATGTGCATCACTGACAAAGGAATCATGGAGAAAAAATAAAGCCTTTTCCTCAAAGTCTTTATAGCTTCCATTCGACCCGAGCAAGAGAAGAAGAAAGAAAAAGAAGAAGATCCAGTGGAGGGATTGATGCCTTCGAAATAGGAATAAAGTACGGGACATCTGGCATTAAGTAAACTAGGATATCCCTTGTTGATAATGTGATGGAACCCCTGCAAGAGGTAGCATTTTATGACAATCAACCTAAGAAATAATTCATTATCGGTAGTTCACTCACAGAAGAAGAAAAGAGAGAGTTGGTTTCCTTCCTCAAAAGTAATCAACATGTGTTTTGATGGAAAGCATATGATATTCCGAGGATAGATCCGTAGGTGATGTTCCATAAGCTTCATGTGGACCCGTTGCATCCACTTGTGGCTCAAAAGTGTGGCTAATTGTGCCCTAAAAATATAAAGCTATTGAGGATGAAGTGGGGGAAATTCTATAGGCGAAGTCCATAAAAGAAGTTCAATTCCCCAAGTGGCTATCAAACCCTGTGGTCGTGATAAAAAGTAATGGGAAGTGGAGAGTCTTCATAGACTTTATTGACCTAAATTGTGAATGTCCCAAAGACAGTTTTCCTCCACCAAGATTATATCAATTGGTCAATGTTTTGGACAACCACGAGCATATGAGCTTCCTCGATGCTTACTTGGGATACCTCCAGATCCCTCTGTTTGCAATCGATCAGGAGAAAACCTCATTCACCACCACCACGGAGCTTTATTGCTACAGGGTAATGCCATTCAGATTGAAGAACGCCTGGGCAACCTTTTAGTGACTGATGACAAAGATGTTTAAGTAGAAGTTAGGGGACACAATGGCGGTGTATATTGATGATATGATAGTAAAGAGAAAAAAGTGGGGAACTCACCTTGTCAACCTGTATAGAACTTTCTAATTACTCCTTTATTACATGATGAAATTGAACGCTTTAGGCGAGTAAGTTCTCTTGAAACCCGGTAAGTCAAAGAGGTATCGAGGAAAACCCTGACCATATTGAAGCCACCAAAGGGGTACAACTTCCTAAGACCATTTTCAAAGTACAACAGTTAAAAGGCATGTTGTCCGCTCTCAATCATTTCATCTGCCGATCATTAGAGAAGTGACGACCTTTCATCCAAGTACTCGGGAAGGATAGGAAAGAAGTGTGGAATGACGAATGTTCCAGGGCACTTGAGAAAATTAAAATCTATCTCAGAAATAACCCACTGCTAACCATCCCAGACGACAAAGATCCTCTATACTAGTATTTGGACTACGAGAGAGATAGGTAATAGGTTCCGATTTATATATGACAAAGACGCTACTTGATGCCGAAAAAATGTAGTTACAGCTAGAGAAGATCACATACGCAATAGTTGTATCCTTCAGAAAGTTAAAGAAGTATTTTGAGGCACGCATCATTATCGTCCTAACCTCTCACCCCCTAAAAGCCATACTCAGAAAGACCGTTCGATATTCAATTTTAACGGAGAAACTCAATAAAATGGAAAGTCATAGAGGACTTCATCATCGAGTTTTTTAATGATCAAGATTCACCGAAGACTAGAGATGAAGGGATAAATTTTATCCCACAACCATTTGAAGACAAATGGGTTTTGTACAATGATGCAACCTCAAATTTCGAGGGGGTGGGAGTGGGGATAGCACTGGTATTCCTCGAGAAAATTATTCTCGAATAGGCAATTAACTTGGGATTTGAAGCGTCTAACAAAGATTAGTATAAAGATTTTTTTAACGAATTGTGAAAATAACTTGCCTTGGCAGCCCACCACCATGATGTCTTCTGTGACTCAAGGGTAGTGCCGAATCAGATATCTAGAGACTACAGCACTAGAGATGAGCTCACGGCTGCATACCTTGAAGAATAATGATAGTTGGTCACCAGTTTGTGCATGTGCAAGTTCAACAATTTCTAAGAGGGAATAATATTCATGCTAATGCCCTAGCTACGCTTACTGCATCGGTAAAAGGAGATGAAAATTAAAATTTTGATAGAATACATTGACCTGCCTAGCATCAATAAAAGGAAAGTTGTTGACCATGTTATGGTCATCAATTAAATGCGCAACTGGATGGATTCGATCGTACAATATCTGATGGAGGATGCTTTTCCATCTGATAGAAAAGAGGCGCATAAAATATGAGTCAAGCCTTCTCGGTTCCACTTAGGGGAGAATTATAAGTTTTGTCAATGCTCTTTTTCAGAACCTTATCTCCAACGTGTGAACCCTAATAATGTCTAACATATCCTTTACGAGTTTCATAAATGAATTTATGGAAGCCACGCAGGTGCAGATCATTGGCATTCAGGAAAATAAAAGAAGGATATTAGGGGCTATTTATGCTGAAGGATGCAGTTTCCTATATTTGAAGGTGCAAGAACTATCAAATTTTGTCACCACTGGTAACCCAGATGTCCAGTGACCTTAAGTCTCTCACAAGTCCATGTCCATTTGCAAAGTGGGGAGTTGACATCATTGGCTCGTTGCCCATCGTAAGTGATAGTAAGAAGTACATGTTGGTTAGCACTGACTACTTCTCAAAATGGGTTGAAAGGGAACCATTGGAGAATATTCTGGGTATGGACAAAACCAAACTTATTTCGAGGAACATTATAACGCATTTTGGCATACGTCGGATCATCATCACTGATAATAAAACCCAATTTGAGAGTTTCTTCTTCTAAGAATGATGTAATGAACATGGTATCCGATATTATTACAACTCGGCGGCATACCCTCAAGTCAATGGGGAAGCAAAGACTTCAAACAAGATAGTCCTTTAGAAGAAAGAAGTAGATAGATAAAGAAAAGTGCGCTTGGGTTGATCATCTCCCCCACATTCTCTGTGCATTCCGCATGACACCCAGGCGATCAATGGGGGAAACAACCTTTGCCTTGGCTTACGAAATAAGGCAGTGATCCCGATGGAAATAGGTTTGCTGACCAGGAAATTTACTTTAGTGGACCAAGACCCTAATAATTAATTAATTAAAGTCGAACTAGACCTATCTGATTAAATAAGGGAACTGGCTCTTGTAAATCTTGCCTCTTGCTAGCAGGAGTTAGACAAGCAATACAATAAGGGGGTTGGGGAGAGATGATTTAAGGTCAGTAATTATATTCTAAGGAAGATTGTTTGTAGTGCTACAAATCCCCAAGACATGAAACTTAGTCCATATTAGGAAGGTCCCTTCAATATTATTAATTATGACCTAATGGGATCCCACCCCATGGATAAAATAGAAGGTATATAAATTTCCTGGGTATGGAATGCAACCAACCTGATTTTTTTTAAATATTTCAGCCTTTTACTTTTCAGACTCTTCAGCATTTGCTTATTTCGACATTTAAAGCTCTTCATTCAATTTTAATGTTTCTTTAAAAGGTTATTTATGACTTATCACATTTAATAAAGTGGAAGAGTTGTTTGAATGATCTATTCTAGATATGTAATTTGTAATTATCATCTTCTCTCTAGAAGGTCTAGTTTAAAGAACAATCAGTTAGGCCAAATTAGTCAACGTAAAAAAATTTGTTGAATAACAAAATACAGACAATGGTGTACTTTCGATGAAAGGCCTATGGGGAAACCTTAGGCACCTCGTTCGACTAGGTAATCAAGAAAAAAAACCTCGTTGGGGAATGCCCCCACAAATAGGTACATTTTTGCTTTTTTGTCTCTAGGCATAAAATTATATGTGACGGCATCACCTAAAAGGCATGACCAAAAGAACACATACCACACGAGAAGCAAAAGAATGTAAGAATTTCCACTAATAGTCATAAAGTTATTATAAGGAAATCAAATAAGCAAATAATTTACAATGAATTAACCTCGTCAATGGGGTTGCTCATCTGCTAAGCGCCCAACTCCAGCAAAAGGAACATCCAAAGAATATGGGGTGACGATCACCCTTGGATCCCTGATTCTTCACGGCCCACTACGACTTACCCTATCTAGCAAGTGCTGAGTTCAGTGGAGTTCATCATCCCCATAAAAACCATAGCCGCTAAGATATTTTTGGATCAAAATAACTATAATTTCATCTGTTAGGATCCATGAGTCATTAACTATAGAAAGATGTTTGGAATGTTCTAAGCATCTCGGGTAATACAAGTACAACAGTTTAGAATTCTTAGGAATATTTGCCATTACAAGGGAATTAAGCCATCCGTGATTGTAGAAAAGACCAAAGCATCATTCACCGCGGCATCCATGTGTGTGAAAACCTCCTCATAATAATCCATCAGAACCTCATAGGGTTATTTGGGGAATTTATAAGTCAGACGGTCAACTTTCTCATTGAGTCTCTTAATAGTTAACAACTAGTTTTTGATGGTTGCTACCTGGTTAAGTAAGATTTTCCTGGTCCTATCTTCGTTGTTGACCTGAAGGTTCCCCCTCAGCTACTTAGACGAGGGCTGCCCCTTGACCTTTTATCTTTTCCAGTTTTTTCCATAAACGGGCATTCTCTTTTTCTAGCAAGGAAACACGCCCTCATCTTGCTCAGTCGATTTAGGATTTTTAAGTCTTTCCAGTTATGACCTTAGGGCATTCTCTTTTTCCAGCAAGGAAACACGCCCTTGACCTTTGATTGTTTGTTAGATTAGTTAGTTACAAAATCAGTTGTAATTATGTTAATGAATCCACGTCAGTTAGTTAGAATTAGTTAGTGTTACAGCTTGTGGATTGAGTGTATAAATACATGTAACCTGTTGATGATTGGGCAGCTAATGAATATGATCATTTCTATCATTCCTCATCTATGTTCTCCTCTCCTCTACATTCTATCTTTTCTATTCAGACTTCTATCTCTATTTCTTAATCTCTAATTCAAATTCATCATATCTACCATCGTCAATCAAGCAAGAGCCTGACAAATTGGTATCAGAGCATCTTTCCTGGCACCACCAAAACCATGATTGTTTTTCTTCTTTCCTTCAATTCTCTCACTCAAAAATATACTACAATCTCATTTTTATCTTTTATTTACCTTCGTTATTTTTCTTGCCCACCAACTGCTTGATAGATTCTCTCTATCTCCGTCTTCTTCTTTTTTCTCTCAATTATATTCTCGTTTCTGTTCTTGGCAACCAATCGATAAGAAAATCCACATAAACCCTAAATTCGAGTTAACAAACTGGGAAGATACAAGTATAAGATGACAGAAACAAGAAACATACAGTTGGAAAGGTCTGTACTGGAAATGAATCAAAGGCAGGACTCCATTGAAGACACATTGAAGGGTGTTAAAGAAAGCCTCACAGCATTGATGAGCAGCATCAATACCCAATCACAGAAGTTTGAAGAAAGATTTGAGAAAATGGATGAAAAAATTAACAAGAACAAAGGGGTTTTAGGTACTCCACCTATCATAAATCCTCACACAGTGGTTGTGGATTCAGAAAAGAGGTACAATCATATGGGAGTTCCTCATTTGTCGGACATAAGACGCCCAAAGTGGAATGCCCCAAATTTGGAGGAGATGATGCTAGGGGATGGTTGCAAAGAGCACAATGGTATTTTCAATACAATCCAATTCCTGAGGAACAAAGGGTGCTTTTTCTATCCCTACATCTGGAGGGTATAGCCGTCAGATGGTTCCATTCTGAATTTGAGGATTGTAGATATGTGAAGTGGGATGATTTTGTGAATAAACTGTGTGCAAGATTTGCCCCAGATGGATTGGATGATGTTATTGAGCTATTCAATAAGTTGGAACAAGAAGGGACAGTTGCTAATTACCAAGAAAGGTTTGAAGAGTTGAAACCTATGGTGATGGAAAGGAACAAAGGTCTAAATGAGAGTTACTTCATATCAAGCTTTCTTAGTGGGTTGAAGCATGAGATTAAGATGGGGGTAAGAATGTTATCACCTAATTCTCTTCACCAAGCCATGACCCTAGCCAAATTGCAAGAATCTGCCCTTGAGCCCAAGAAACCAACCAACAAAACTACCATTACTTCCAGTTCCAGTTACAAGAGTTACAACCCTATAATCCATAACCAAAATATCCCAGACAAAACAAATTCGAAATTTAATTCCCAGAAAACCAACCAAATCAACCTACCTGTTAAGAGAATTTCAGCCAATGAAATGCAAGAGAGGAGGAATAAAGGGTTGTGTTACTATTGTGATGAGGCTTACTCTTTTGGGCATAAGTGCAAAAAGATGAGTCTTCATTTTATAGAAGCAGAAGAAGAATTTGTTCTTGATGAGCTCAATGATGAAGATGCCATGGAAAAAGAAACCACTAAGGAGATGGGAGTAGACATGTCTATCTCACTCCAGGCTATGACTGGTACCCTCTCCCATCAAACTCTGTTGATCAAAGGAAAAGCCAAAAGAAGAGATGTGACTATATTGATTGATTCAGGCAGCTCACATAATTTTTTGGACCCAAGCACTGCCAAACAAATTGGTTGTGACATCATTGCAGCCAATAAGATGTGGGTTACAGTAGCAGATGGTAGTAAGATTACTAGCACAGCTAGATGTCCAAATTTCAAATGGACTATGCAGGGTGAGGAGTTTCAAGCTAACATGAGAATAATAACACTTGGGGGTTGCGATATGGTACTGGGAGTTGAATGGCTCGAAAAGTTGGGAGATGTCATTTTTAATTTCAAGAAATTATCCTTAACCTTTGAGAGGGGAGGCAAGCAGCTAATTCTCAATGGCACTAGAGAGGAGGCACAACTCAAGCTCATCACTGGCAAATCTGTTCAGAAACTGTGCAAGAAGGATAGTTACAACATTGTGGGTCAACTGTTTTACATCAAGAGTACTCCAGAAGAGGTAACAACTCCTAAAGAACTACTTTCTATCATTCAAGATTATGCTGAAATATTTCAAGAACCTAAGGAACTACCACCTAAAAGAAACCATGACCATCACATTCCCCTAAAAGAAGGAAGCAATCCCATTTCCATAAGACCATACAGATACCCCCACATTCAGAAAACTGAAATTGAGAAACTAGTAAATGAAATGCTCAAATCAGGTGTGATTAGACCCTCATGCAGCCCCTTTGCCTCACTAGTTTTATTGGTTAAAAAGAAAGACAATACTTGGAGACTATGTATTGATTACAGGGAGCTTAATAGCCTTACCATAAAAAATAAATTTCCCATCCCCGTTATAGAAGAATTGCTTGATGAGCTCCATGGTGCAAATGTGTTTTCAAAACTGGATCTGCGGGCAGGTTACCACCAAATACGGGTGAATAAGAATGACATTCCCAAGACAGCCTTCCGGACTCATGAAGGCCATTATGAGTTTTTAGTGATGCCTTTTGGCCTCACTAATGCTCCTGCTTCCTTCCAGGCCTTAATGAATGATGTGTTTAAACCATATCTAAGGAGATTTATTCTCGTATTTTTTGATGATATTTTGGTCTACAGCAGCAATTTATATGACCATCAGCAGCACCTCAAGATCACTTTGGAACTACTGAAACAAAACACATTATTTGCTAAAAAGAGCAAATGTTCATTTGGGCAGCCTCAATTGGAGTATTTAGGCCACATCATATCTGGAGAGGGTGTTTCAGCTGATAAATCCAAGATTGAGGCTATGACATCATGGCCCTTACCCAAGACCATTAAAACACTAAGGGGTTTCTTAGGACTCACAGGCTATTATAGAAGATTCGTGAAGAATTATGGCCTAATCAGTAGACCATTAACACTCATGTTGAGGAAGGACCAATTTCAGTGGTCACCAGAGTCCATGTAAGCATTTGAACAGCTCAAGAGAGCCATGGCTTCTACACTTGTCCTCGCATTACCCAACTTTACTAAGGAATTTATTGTAGAGACTGATGCATGCAATGAAGGGATTGGGGCAGTACTCATGCAGGATGGCAGACCTATTGCTTTTCTAAGTAAAACTTTGCCTCCCAGGAAAAGAGGTCTCTCTACCTATGAAAAGGAATTATGGGCAGTGGTTCATGCAGTTCAAAAGTGGAGACCCTATCTAATGGGACACCACTTCTTGATTAAAACTGATCACCAGAGTCTTAAGTATTTACTTGAGCAGAGAATTTCTTCTATGTTACAGCAAAAGTGGATTTCAAAATTGTTGGGGTTTGATTATCACATTGTCTACAAGAAAGGAGTAGACAACAAGGTTGCAGATGCATTATCAAGAAGAGAGGAGGAACCTTGTATATGCTCAGTAATGAATGCTACTCAAGCTGCTTGGTTAGAAGAAATACATCAAAGCTTGGTAGATGATCAAGTTACACAAGAAATTCTAGTTCAAATTGCAACTGATGCCAACTCAGTGGAAGGCTACACTTATCACAATGACACTTTAAGATTTTTGGGAAAACTATACATTGGCTCTAACAATGGGTTACGATACAAGCTATTTACAGAACTGCATGCCTCTGGTGTGGGAGGGCACTCTGGATGCAAGGTATCCACTAAAAGGGTTGAGCAATTTTTCTATTGGCCTTCTTTGAAACAAGACATCAAGAAATGGGTGGCTGAGTGTGATGTTTGTCAGCGTAACAAGGGTGAAACTGTACCTTATCCAGGCCTTGTCCAACCCCTCCCCATACCCCACCTACCTTGGTCGGATATTTCTATGGATTTCATCACTGGTCTTCCTTCTTCTAATCATAAAAATTCTCTCTTTGTAGTGGTGGATCGCTTAACCAAATATGGCCATTTCATTCCTTTAACCCACCCCTACACAGCCCCTCAAATAGCCCAAATTTTCTTTGACAAAATTCATAAACTTCATGGTCTCCCAAGTACTATTGTATCTGACAGGGCTACCATCTTCCTTAGTTCATTCTCGACCACCCTTTTCAAACTTGTGGGTACCAAACTTCACCATTCCACATCCTATCACCCTCAAACTGATGGTCAAACCGAACGGGTCAACCAATGTCTAGAAAATTACTTGAGGTGCATGTGCTCGGATAAACCAAAAACTTGGGCCAATTGGATCAGTTTAGCAGAATGGTGGTGTAACTCTAGTTACCATTCCACTATACTTTCATCTCCATTTGAGGCCCTTTATGGCTATAACCCACCCCAACTAGCTATTCCTCAAATTTCAGCCACCCGTGACCCTTCTGTCAATCACTTCATTGAAGAAAGGAAAGCTACTATGCAGTTGTTGAAAGACAGATTGATGCAAGCCCAGAACATGATGAAATTATATGCTGACAAACATCGTACAGAAAGAGTATTCAATGTGGGTGACTGGGTCTATCTTCGCCTACAACCCTACAGACAAATGACACTAGCCATGAGGCGAAATCTCAAATTGGCCCCCAAATTTTATGGACCCTACAAAGTTATTGATAAGATAGGCTCTGTGGCCTACAAATTAGCCCTTCCACCTACCACTACTATCCATCCGGTCTTTCATGTATCACTTCTCAAGAAGAAATTGGGTGAAACTATCGTACCAGAGTCAAAGTTGCCCGTAATTGATGAAATGGGTTATCCAGTGCGTGAGCCCCAAGCCATTTTGGCTCGGCGAATGGTCAGGAAAGGACAACATGCTGCCGCTGAGTTATTAATTCAATGGTACGGCTTGCCAGCTACAGCAGCTACTTGGGAAGACTATGATGCTATCATCAGTCGTTTTCCATATCTTGATCCTTGAGGACAAGGATTCTAAAAAGGGGGGTCATATGTCAGGATCAGTAAAGACATGCTGAAATGGATCATTTTGATATTGTTTTGATTGTTTGTTAGATTAGTTAGTTACAAAATCAGTTGTAATTCTGTTAATGAATCCACGTCAGTTAGTTAGAATTAGTTAGTGTTACAGCTTGTGGATTGAGTGTATAAATACATGTAACCTGTTGATGATTGGGCAGCTAATGAATATGATCATTTCTATCATTCCTCATCTATGTTCTCCTCTCCTCTACATTCTATCTTTTCTATTCAGACTTCTATCTCTATTTCTTAATCTCTAATTCAAATTCATCATATCTACCATCGTCAATCAAGCAAGAGCCTGACACACATCAAAACCTAGCAGTTCCTCAATATCATTTTCATTGGCTTTTTCGTGACTAGTAGCGAACAACCTACTGCACCTCTGCTGGAAATCGCCTTGAATAGTGACCGGTGCTGACAACTTTATGTTAAACTGCATGAATATGTGGGAGAACAAATAAGTTTGCTAAAGGAAAATTTGTAAAAAAAAATGAAACATCAATAGCTAGAATACATATTTCATTTCATTAATAAAGAGTTATAAGGGGGCTGCACCTACAATTGATAGAAAATGGAAGTAGATAAAAACGACCAACACCCTTAACATGTTAAAGAATCTAATTCCCCACCTTCTCCTGATCGACATCTTGTTTTGTCGACATAAGGTTAAGGTCCTTAGCTAGCTCAACAATGGCTAAGTCTTTCTCTGTGTCCTTGTCTTGAGTGCCAACCTCATCCTTGTCATTAATCTCCTCATCAAAATATGGAGGGGAGACAGGTATACGTTGGTTGAGTAGGTCAGACCCCTCTATAGTTCCAACCTTAGTAAGGAGTTCATCCCAACCGTTCTTGAAAAATACTTTCTTCAGATATGTGATCTGCATAGGGGCATTAATAAAAGCCTTATCCCTGCCATGAATGTAGGAATCCACTTTATCCTTTTCCACAGAATCCAAGGCATTATCGTCTGCCTCAGCCGCTTATTCTTGGTAAGGTCGATCATAACATTGGCATCATTAGAATCCTTCTTAGACTACTTTGTGGTAGCTACCGCAGTAGTTGACTTATGTATCGTGCTCTAGAGGATATCCTTCTTTGCCTCCAGGCTCTAAATCTTATCATTCAACTTCTTCTCGCCCAGTTGAGCTTCATTAGCATGTAGAGCTTCCTCAAGGGATGTACACATGTCATTGAACGTAACCTTAACAGCATACGATTACTCTTTCATTCGATTGTTCATCTCTAGTAGTTGGTTGTCATCGATCATGAACTCTAAAACAAATAAATTGAAGAAGAATGAATTAAATAGTGTTTTGAAAGAAGTTCTTATAGTGAAGTGAATGAAGTGACAAGCGCTCCTTTGAAAGGCTGTAAAATAAAGGAAATGACGAGACTTTTGAATGAAGAAAGCAAAAGGGTGGAAACTGTCACCTTATAAGTTGAAAAGCATCTTCACGGTTCCCCAGGGAGAGTGATGATTAAATGTATATGAGGATTAATGAAATGGTGGTTCACTTACAAATACATATATTTACTGACCTACCCCCGAGACATTTGTCTTTTCAAGTTTGCTTGTATTTATGAAACTACCATTCGATTGAAAAGGCAACAACTTTAGCACGCCAACTTTTTGAAGTCGCCAGCTGACCAAGTCTTGTGGAGACTAGATTTAACGAACCTATGTGGCTCGCACATTCTCAGTACGGGCCCATAAGATCAAGATCATTTGAGAGTTCAACCCACAAAAATGTCGCATCAGCACGTTCAATAAAACGGTTTGCTTCCAAAGGATAGGTCCAAAATTTTGGGATAGCTATTAATTGAGATGGGACTCTCTTAGGATCCTCTATAAATATAAATCAACCCAAATAAGGGACAGGCATTGAAAATTGTATCATTGAGCAGCACTACAACTCTGTCGACTAGCTTTTTAATGTAAATAAAAGTGAAACCCTAACTTTCTATTGTTTATACCCCTCTGCTTGAGCATTAAAATTGTAGAAAATTACCACCTATAGGGAAATAATCCAAAAAAAATTTATAAGCCTAAAGAAATTAAAAATAACCCATCCCTCAAATTATGCAATGTAATATGCACGAACATATATATTGTTTTAAATTTTTTACATTTTTTATAACTAGCAAAAGTGAGAGAAAAAAAAAATATATATATATATATACAAGAAACACAAGATTCAGACGTAATGATTCAGACGTAATGATTTACCTTACTCAAATAGTTAGAGCCTCCTTTATCATATACAATATTCATCGTTGATTTGCACAAGGATTTTTCAAACACATTTAACTCAATTCATATTGAAATTAAAAAGTAGCATTTGAATTAGATCTTTTATCATGTATGCGAATATAGAACAAATAATGAACAAGAGTTACATATATAATTTGATTCCAACAAGGTGAGACCTAGTAAATTGAGCACACATTTCATGTTATAGACTAGCAAGAACTTGTCATCCACTTGTAAAATCCCTCAATCATACATTGTATAGAATCTTTTATGAAAAATCTAATTTTGCAAATTCTTATGAAAGTAAGCAGAGCTCGAACTTGGTTTTCTTAACGATTGAATTTGAGTACCTTAGCAATAGGATTTTACTCAGCATACTGTATTTTTCCAACAATTGTCTTTTCACACACTCTATATATAATACATACCTAATGCTTCTCGAATTCTAATTGGGTATATCACTCCATTGGTACCCCTTATCATTGCATAGAATGACACATATTCAAACTCGTCTTTAAAATACAACTCTCATCAAGTGGATCATTAAGACTTATAAGCAATTTATAAATCTGTAAAAAAAAATAATATATCTCACATCTTCAAAGTAAGTTTCAAATCACTACCAAAACAAGTGTGATTGTGTGCTGTAGAGTTGTACAATGCTAATCAACCGCTAATCACACACATATATTAAGTTTCATGGTATTTTTAAGATAATAACATACATGTTTAGAACAAAAACACAGGAAATCAAGACGATGTCATTATATCATGTTTAACAAATATTTTAATTGAAATTTATAAATAAGTAAGCTAAATAAAAATAACAACAAATAACACAATCCTTTTGTATTTTGATATAAATATGTACACATAGAATTGATCAGATAAAACACATATGGAGAATAAAATGGACTTTCTATGTAAAGAACATATCACCAAAGGTATGAAATATCCATGATATATCAATAAAATCTAACACCCAATACACAACCCAAATTCCTTTAAAATCGAGATTTCCTAGGGAAGGAACAACAATCTACAAATAAATCCCACAAAACTAAAAAAACTACAAATATAGGCAGCATGTGGTGAAGTATCTCCCATCCATAGGATGTACAAAATAAACTTATTTCCTAATCTTAGGATCATATACCTTCTCAATACTAAGTATAGGAGAACTTGTATGTCTACCTATTCTTAAAACTAAAGGAACCCAATGTTCATTATTAAATGGATACCCATATCTCACAAACCACTCTTCTTGATTGGCAATAAATTTCACTTTCTTTGTGAGATTTCTTATCTCTACCTTCAAATCCTTAAAGGGATATCTCTTCTCAACAAACTCCTTCTTATAAATAAATATAGGGTTTCCAACACATAATCCAATCCAATTTTGCAAAGTATGTACCTTAATCTTACAATAAGCACAAAGAGTAGCAAATATAGTGAAGTTTAGTTTGGAGTGTGTTTTCTTAAAATATTATTTTCTTCTCTTTTCAAGTATATTTCTGTTGTGGGAAAATTGAGATATACGGTTCTCTTTTCCACTAAATGTGTAATCAAAACACTTAGAAGAAGTTTATTCCTTTTGGTTTTGAAAACATTGATCAAAGTTCTTATTATTCTTTGGGAAAATCATAGGGAAAACATTTTCTGATTATTTTTAATTTTGAGGTTGTTCCTTGATTATGCTTTAACAATAACTATTTTCAAAGGGTTATTGTTCTTTTTCCTTCAATTTGTACTTTGGATTAAAAAAGAGATTCCAAACTTGTCTCTTTTAATTTCACCATGTTCCAAAAGAATTTTGTCAATTTTATTAGATTTAGAATCTAAATCCAAATTCATTTTGAAACTTTTTACTTCCTTCAACTCAAGTGACAATTTCTCAAAATCTACAATTAAAACTTGGTTTTGTATCTCAATTTGATTTTTTTTTTCATTTTCCAAATAAGTAAGCTTAACATTTTATTTTTTTTTTCAAAATATTCAATATGAAATGTTTTCAAATTTAAGTTTTTCATGTCTCTCAAAGACTATTATTTCTCAATAATTCAAGTTTCAAGTTTTGAAAACCATTTGATGTTTAACTCCTTACTTTTTATAGACTGTTGATATAACTCATAAAATTCTTGACTAAATTTTTCTCCACAACTTTCACAAGAAGAGATTGAACTAGAGACACAAGAATCTAGAATAGAAATAGATAAATTATCATCTGTCAATTTTTTATGCACATAAGTTTATGGGTGAAACACTTTTATTCTCATCACAAGCAATATCCTTAATCTCATCAAGTTTGGCCATAAAATGTACTGGCATTTTTACTGTCATCGCTTAAATATATTCTATGAGGATATACTCTCCTATCACTCAAACTTACCTCATAAGCCTTTCTCTTATTATGCACAACCATTTTCCTTTCTATTTAAGTGTGGGGAATACATGTTAATGATCTCTAACCTTAAAATCAAATTTAAATCACTTGATTTGAAACTCACACTCAAAAGGTAAAATATACCCTAATTAGGAGTGATTAGCTAGACAAACGCTTTTAATAATACATTCACCTACCAGTTGAGAAAGAAATCCTAGATCTAGATGTCCAAGTTTGTGATATGACATTTAAACTATAAATTCATCGACAAACAATCACACTACACTAAATCTACAAGTAAAAGTCTCACTAAGGTCAAAACCCAGGATGCATGTCTCCCTCTCATTCCATTTGAAAAGGAATTTGTTATAAAAGAGAATGAAAATACCTATGAATTGTTCCTCATAAGTAGCTACCTATGAACGTATTAACTTTATCCTATTTGAATGATAAACTACATTGAAGGTCCATAAATTTGGTGAGTAAGTCACATTCTTCAATGAGTCATTGCAACTTAATCCAAATTCCCTAATAGATTACTCAACTTGAATACATCTTGTGTTAGATCAAATTCTGGATTTAATTAATATGTATATGTGAATTGAATTAAAGATTTTATGGATTTGAAAAAGAAAATCAATTAAAAATCCTAATCATATATCAAGTATGGATCTAACTAAAAGCACTCAAATGTGATATAGCTAATGATATTGAAATGGAGGCTTTAAAAAATCTCTTAAAATGAAATGATCTCTCAATTCGACTTTTCACTCTCCTCCCTTTTTGATTTTTGGAGCCAAAATGTGTTTCTATAAGCTAACTAAAAAATCTAGGTCCGTTATCGGCACGAGATAAACTAATTTGTCCCCTATTAATGTCTAAAACTGATGTATGGATTTATGTCTTAGCTAAATACACTAATCTTAGGTTCATAACAGATAAAGAGAGAATAATCACAGAAATGTTGTTCTAGAGTAAGAATAACAGAGAAAACAATCTGAGAAAAAGGATGAAAACCTAGTTTACGTGGTTCGGCCTGGTACGGAACCTACATCCACTGCAGTGGTTGTTTGTATTATATTCAATAGGCAATATCTATTAAAGAAGGGAGAATTAAAAGCTCTCTAACTCACTCCAAAAAATGGGCATCATAACAGTAGAAAAATTCTTTGCCAAATTTATACTAGCCACATGTGGGCCTAGAGAGAGAGAGAGAGAGAGAGAGAGAAAGTAATAGAGACGAAAAGAAAGTTGGATGATAAGTCGTCTGCCTTTACAGATTATCCAAGTACACCTTTTAACATGCCTTTATAGAAAAGTGGGATGAATAAACATTGCCCATCAATAATGGGGGAAGAATGAACCTTAAATCCCTTATGCTTGTCTATTAACTATTGTTGACGTCATTCCACTAGTAGATGTCCATGTGTACAACATTAATTAACACCGTCAGTAGCCTATGAGCCTAGTGAGCTTAGTTTACTACTTGTCTCACTGGGGGCCATCTTTTTTTTTTTTGGTTTACATACTGGGGGCCATCTAAATTGCATTAGATGATGAACACAGTTTATCATGAGCCGACTTCTTTTTAGTTCTCAAAGTGACGATGTTTCGTCTTATAAGTGGTCCTTAGAGCACACCATATTTATGGTACAATAAAAGCCCCCGAGACTTTTCTAATAATTGAGGAGTGAGGCAGATACAAATGGGTTCTTTTCCTTGGAAGTAGGCCTGTAAATTGAGCCGGGCAAGCCCGAAGCCCGCTCGTTCGGCCCGCTATTTTCGGGCCGAGCTTTATTTAAGTTTGAGCCGAGCTGAGCCTGAGCCAAAATTTCAAGCCCGAATGAATTTCGGGCCGAGCTTGAGTCGAACTTTGTCAAGCCCGAATTGGGCCCGAAGCCCGAACTTTGAATATATAAATAAATAAATAAATTATTTTAAAAAATATAACATATTTATGTTAACCAATTTTATATGTATGAAATATAATTAGTCATTGTAGGTTTTTATTCTTACGTCCCTTATTTTAGTTTAATACATTTCATCATTATATACTTTATTTTATGATATATCAATTAGATTTTGGTGTATACATTTTCTCCATGATGAAAACACAAGAAAAAAATATTAATTCAATTTTTTTTAACAAAAAAAAAATGAATTCGGGCCTGCCCGAAATCGGGCCCGAAGCCCGAAATATTAATGAGCCGAGTTCGGGCTTAAGTAGAGAATTTCAGTTCGGGCCGAGCTCGGGCTTGAGCCTCAGTCAGGTAGTTCGGGCCGAGCCTGAGCAACCTCAAGCCCGGCTCACCCAGCCCGATTTACAGCCCTACTTGGAAGTATCTCCTGAGATTATATGAGTAAGTGATGTTTTAACTGAAGAGAATGTTATCGGCCTTTGAAAATCTTCCCAGAGCATGCCAAACAGATTGACCTGCAACATTTTCTTTCTAGTGAAGAATTCGACATGTGTCATCAGCTAGGTTCATGTGCCTAGCGTAATCATCACGTTCACTTTGGGCAGTATGCCCATGCTCCAGTTGTCTCATCCGTGCATTTTTCTATGCATGATGCCACGAGTAATGATTAAACATTACCACCCTTTCACAAGTATAAATGTTTAATTTAAAAATCTTACTTCTTTTTTCTAAATTTTTTTTTTGATGAAAACAGAAAATCAAACAAAAACAGAAGCAAAACAACACCACTAGCTGGTGCTAAACGAAATAGAACCCTTCCTCCTCCATCTTCGCGTCTACCATCTTTAGAAAATCTTCCGGTGCTTGGTTATATTCTTTATATAGGTCATCCAACTCTTTCCCAATCTTCACCATGATATCCGCATAAAGTTGCTTGCTCTTGGGCTAAAAATCAACATCGTTCACATCCCAAGAGCACCTTACAATCCTCAATGATATTTGCCAAAGGGTGATTTTGGGTGTTTTCCTGCTTGATGAGATTGATGGCTTTAAGACAGTCATTTCAGACAGGCATTCATCCATTTCTTTCTGAGGTCAAGGTTTAGCCCTTTTTTCTAAATCAAACATCGCTCTTCGTGTGAGATTTTAGAGAGAGAAAAAATAACAGCATTCCCATAACCCTCCAAGTTCCATTGTTCCTTCAACCCAGAGCTTCCACCCTAACCTCTTGCGAATCTAAGTTTTTTTTGTCTTATCCATGGTTTAAGTTCTTTCATTCATCATTGAAATCTTATTAGGGATTCTAGGTACGCCTTTTCATCACCTTTTTACAGTTTAGGGTTTTATTCAAAGAAATACCCTTTTTATTCTTCTGGTCTTTTTTCTGATTGTTTGGATTATGGAGAATTTTTTTGAATTGCTAGAGTATTGGGTGTATTTATATGGACATTGAGTTGGTTAGCCTAGATTTTCTGTTTCGGCTACGATTATCCCCAAACATCATTATTTTCATTTTTTGCGCTTGAGTAGCCCCCCAGCTTTAGGGTTTCGTTTTTCACTTACCCTCCCCAAGTCTAGTGACTTTTTGAAATCTTAACCAAATTTAAGCTAACCTACCCTGGTATAACTTCCATGAGATTCCCGAATCTTCTTCAAGTTTGGTGCCCTGAGGACAACCCAGAAAATCCTAAGTTTACCCCAGAGTTGCTTCTTATATTAGGTTTGGTTTACATCCCCAATTTGTACGAATTGAGTGTCCTGTGGATGTAGATACCTCAGTTGGATATCGTCCTCTTGATAAAGAGAGATTTTTTAATATCGTATCTATGTCTATAGTGGATCTTGACCCTTGTCCTCCCCGTCCTCCTCCTAATGATCAGATGGAATCAACTTATCTTGTGGTTGTGCCCCTATTCAATGAGGGGACATATGGGGCTTCTGATTCTTGGGACCCATCTTTCACCGATGCTTTGAACCATGCTTTTGATATCACAATGGATGGTCTGGATGACGGGGGTGATAGGTATGACATCCCAATGAGCATTTCTCTACGATTCCCTCTTCTTTAAGAGAGGGTTTATGATCAACGTGATGCTAAGGAGGTTTGCTTCCCTGTAGGGAATTTGTAGCTAGGAGTTCAACTTCCCCTTCACCCCATTATAAGATCGATTCTAAGAAGATACGGTGTATCTCCTACCCAACCCCCACCAAATTCTTATAGGTCCATCCTCGGATTAATAATTTAATATAAGAGCAAAACCAGGTTAGACATGATGGGGGATATCTTTTGTCCGGTTTACGGTGCCAACGATAATTCCAAAACCAGCGATTATTATTATTTTTCACCCCGAAAATGCGATTAGAAAATAGCGCAGGTCACACAAATGGGCAATCCCACTTGGAAGAACAAGTTTATCTTTGTAAAAGAGATTGGGAATTTTAATCTGATGAGAGGAACGGATCTTGCATTGGCCCTCGCGATTAGTGTCCCCCACCCCCATTGGTTTACTCCTTAGCATATCTTCCTACTATTATCCTCTTTGCATATGTTTACTAACCACATGTTCATATTTTTGGAGTAAAGAAGGCTCCCAAGGTCAAAAACCATGGATGTATTGCTTCTCTCATTCCTTTTAAAAAGGCATTTATTGTAAAAGAGCATGAAGATACCTCTTAATTATTCCTCAAAAGTAGTTACCTATTAATATATTAACTTTATCCTATCTGAATGATAAACTGCATTGAAGCTCCCTAAATTTGGTGACTAAGTCGTACTCTTCTATGAGTTATTGAATCTTGATCCGAATTTCCCCAATAAATTGCTCAACTTGAATAGATTTAGTGTTAGATCAAATTCAAGATTTAATTAAGATGTATATGTGAATTGAAATAAATCTTTTATGGATCTTAAAAAGTAATTAAATTAATAATCCCAATCATAGATTGAGTATGGATCTAACTAAAAACACTCAAATGTGATATGGCTAATGATATTGAAAAGGAGGCTCTAAAAAATCTCTTAAAATGAAGTGATCTCTCAATTCTGTTTTTCACTATCCTCTCTTTTCGAGTTTTGGAGCCAAAATGAGTTTTTATAGGCCAACTAAAAAATCTATCTCCGTAGTGTGCATGAGATAAACTCAGTTATGCTCAAGGTTTTGGATATCATTGGCTATTAGTTTGCCATGTGGAGATCTATCTATGACACTTAAAATCATGTGCATAGTTTAAAACTACTGTTATGCGAATTAAAATGCATAAAACACTCTTTCTAAATCATTTCAATGTTTAATTGATCAAAGATCCTTTCTTTTTTTTAAAAATTACAATACAAGAGTATTTTATCATTTCACACGTACAAAAAGGTGTTTTTAAAAAATGTACATGTGTGTAAAGCTTAATATCAAAATACCACAACCTTCATCCAAAACTCAATGTGACATAATATTGTAATAGGTTTTAGAATCCAAATTTTATCTTCTTAATTAAGACAATGATTCGAAAAAAATGAGAAAAAAGTAAAATAATTAGAAGACCATATGTATGAGGGAAGACCCACTAACAAGAAAAACCACTGGCCAATAAGAATGACAAATGCACTATGGTAGATATATTACAACTAGTAGACAAAGACTCACAGCCACATGACGTTATTACTAACTACAAACTCTTTCACAACATATACTCTAAGGAGAGCATCGACAACCAAAGAACGCTACTCAACCGCCACCGATTTTGGTCCTCGACCAATGTTGTCAAATCTTCTACCAAAAACATCTTCCTTAAAGTTGAAGAAAATTATTCCAAGAATAGGACCTTCAAGCAATAAAAAATCTACCCCAATGATTTGAAGGAATCCTAAAAGGTTGTGTTCTTGTATTATAAGGGTACGGTGCTCTAAATCCCAAAATAATTTTTTCAAGCCAAAGAAGATAACATATCTACTCACGAACAAAAAGATGAGAGAATATATATCTAAGGTTTTCTCAAAGAAGATAACATATCTACTCACAAAATGTTTTGATTAGCTAGAAGAATTTTCAAAGCTCTCACTCTTGATTTGGAAGAGTAAGGAACATATAACTATATATCCTTTTGATTTTAAAGTGTTTTGAGGGATAACTTCTAGATAAATTTAGCCAAAAAGGTGTACTTAGTACAAAAACCAAGAAGACCTTAAGGAAAGATATTGTAAAACAAGTGTTTTCGGTGCTATCAGGTGCGGTCACTAATGGCATCACTATAGCGAGGAAGTTATTTATTTTGGTGATCCTAAAGTGATACAGGTCACGTGGTCATCAAGGTAAAAAAGGACATGATAAAAGTATCAGCAATGGCCTTTCGTTATAGCGAAGAAGTGGGTTGCTGTAGCGAAGGAGCCCGCAAGACTATCTAGGGATTTTTTCTAGTGTTTCCTAAAAAAGATATTTAAGATAAGTTTTGGCAAAACTGTAAGTATGTTTGTCCCATCGAAGGTCACCCATACTTATAATATAAGAAAAATAGATATTTGTATATGAAAAGTATATTGGCCTATTCTATTTGACAAATTTTCCAAACAAAATTTTTTCAAAAGATTTTTCAATTACGAAAATAATTAACCAAGGTGTGAATCTAAGTTTATCAAGTTTTATACCTTTCCTAAGTCGTTTATTTGAGGCTCCACATGAGTGAATCTAGGTAAAAGTTAATGAAGCTTTCTGGGGACCTCTAGGATAAAGACTTAAACGTGTTTTGACAAGGACTTTAGACATTGTATAATGTGGAGCACATAGATTATACTAAACTCTTACGATCTCCCCCTTTGCCGAATCTTGTGACCAATCATAAAAATAAAAATTACCTGAAAATGAAAGAAAAGTACCATTTAATGACATGACTGGACAAGGGAAAATACAATAAGAGAGCACTTCTCTTTGGATAATGAGAGGAATTGGTAATTTCTCTTGTAACCTGGGTGTTTGTAGTCAAATTAAGGCATTGCCCTTATTGATAGTAATGTGAGTATATATTTTGCAAGAGTGATGATAAAAAAAACTCAATAATGAGGAGAAAATATAATTAGGAGAGGGAATAAATTATAAAGACACAATGAATAATGTGGTTCACCTAATGTATGCTACGTCCACAAGGGATAGAGTTTTATTTCACTTAGAATGGAAATCGATGTTTTCAAATGCCCAAAACCAATAAAACTTCATTTCTCCATGTGTTTACAATGTTTAAAACTTTCTTAGAATCTCTTCAAGTCTCTTAAAGTCTATTATGAAATATCTCTTCTCTATACGTATGATTTATGTCTGAGTACTGATGTCTTTCTAATCTGCTCTTAGTCTTGTCCTCTATTTAATAAAAAGAAATAGCATATATATAGTTGGTTTCGATTTTGTGGGGCCTTGAACCCTTTTTCCTCCTTTTGGACGCTTCTTCTAGTAAACCACCATTAGCCATGTAATGGGGGATAAAATCGTTAAGCGTGGTATAAAATTATCTCAAAACATGAACAAAAGTATTATTCTAATAAAGAGTGATAATCCCACTAGACAATACGCTATATAAATTCTGTCGGCCTTGTATCATGTGTAGAAGGAATATTCCTTCATATCAGATAATGATTTCTGCATCATCATCTTTTTGTTTCTTACAAGCATCATTGATCATGCTACCTTATGGTTGCTCTCAAAATGCTCCCTCGATTGTGTTGTTCCCCAATGTGCATGATCATATGGAGTGTTGTCTCTATGTTCTCGGGGTTGTTTCTTTAGGATCCTTGAGCTTGATCTTCTTCGGTTCTTCTTTGACTTGGTCTTTCAAGCATTCTCATTAACCTCTTCCATATAACATCGAAAAAACTCATTTTTTCCCTCATGAAATAACTTATCTCTAAGTAGGGAGATCTACAAATAATCCCTTCCTACAAATATAAAAGGAGAAAATCACACTTTTTTGCAAGTAACTAATCACTACAAGAGACTCAACCATATTCATGGATCAAAAGATCCTCTTGCAAAAACTAATTTCCTGTTACACATTAGCAAACTCATCAATATACTAATGTGGAAGAATAAGACAAGAAAATGTTATCAATATGAACACATGAATATATCAATATGAACATTAACATCATATCTATCTAAACTAAGTCCCACTTATGTATGTAATCTTTCTAAAACATATGATATGGCAACAAATAACTCTAGGTAACCCATCACGCTTTGAAAATAATACTACCCTAACTACAAACTTCTCCCCCTTTTTGTTAAGGAAAGCGATAAAGGAAAGAACTAAGAACATGATGGGATAAAGTAATAAGGCATTCTAAGAGTGTAAAAATTACAAACCAAACTAACAAAATAGAGAATAAATCAATAGTGAACGGATAATTAAAATGGAAACTATGCAAGATATAATTATAAGAAAAATAGGCTTATGAACTATAATCATATTACACATGAATAGATAAAATATAACAAGGAAAGATATATAATAATGCTAAAACAGACTAAACATTAAAAGTTAAGTGTTACAAGGATTATAAATGATATTATCACGATAGATTAAATCCAACAACTCTTAAACAAACAAATAAATCCCAAACACAAAATAAGGTACATCCCTTCATTTTCTTCAAAGTCTTCAATGCACATATATCCATAACACTATTGTGAACATCTTGCAGGCCATTCTCGACATTCTTCAGTTCAGCATCAATGTTGTGTAGGAAGTCATCGCAAAAGAAGAACTCCCTGAACTAAAGGGAAAAAACCGATTCCTATAGTCCACAAAGCCGAGTAGCAATCTAGAATGTGATTGAGTAGATAACCAAGAAATGGTAGCATCAAACTCATTTTCAATAAAGTGGCGTATACTAGGTGCACGTGAAGTGGGGATAGGATGAGGATTCAGTTGAGGGATAACGCGAGGTGCTGTGGGCGATCCATTATAGTACTCAAGTTGAGCAATATAATGATAATATGATTCAATGTTCAACAGAGACTTAGGCTTTTCTGGAACTTCATCTGGACGAATAGGAACCCCAAACTATAGAAGCAATGTACGATCAAACATGTTGGGGTGCGTTCATAGTCACCTTAGAGGTTGTGTATGAACTAATGAGTATGGAGCCCTGTTGTACCCTTCCATATAACGGTCAACCTCTAGATAGCGAGGAAGCTAAAGCTTGAACACAACTTGACAGACTTGGTCATGCGTGCATAGGTGATTCCTCTAAAGCAACTTTTACTTGGTTAATTAAATATTATTATACGGTTCCACTGAAGTTGACTAAGGAACAGATGGAAAAGGGTATAATATTTGATGTATCATATAGGATTATCATGGATTAACCCTATAAGCTAGCTGCCTATTTTTTATGCCTTCTCCCTCATTTATTCCTTTCTATTAAACCCAAAGATTATTCCTATATTTGATTAATTTCACTATTATATTAGCTCGTGGAGTCAATATCCCATTAGCTATTGTAATGTTGGGCTCTTTATATACTTGGTTGAACATAAACCCCTTTGATATGGATCATTCTATTATAAGGTATGATGTTTCCAACTTTGGCAACACAATTCTTCTTATTGGGTTCCTTTACAGTAGGTTCCCTGATATTTCTCCAGTGGAACTTCCAATTAGTAAATTCCTAGTTAGATGCCCAAGATTAATGAATTGGAACCACAAGCAGAGAAAGAAGAATTTTTTCCTTGACAGACGTCCGTAGTGCTTTTATCGACAGATATTACAATGAGGAAACTCACGTCAAGACATATTTGTTCTTTAAGGATGAAACTTACACGGTCCATTCAGTCTACTCCAAACCATCTGTAAGTGAGGATCCTTCGTTGGTTACACCTAACCGCCTCCCTTCATTAACTGAGTGGGAGAGAGTGAAGATTATAAGTCCGATCATTATGATAGGAAGTTGTTCCACTTTTAATTTATCGAAATATAAGAATTGATGATTCTTTCTCGATCTATTGCCCTGACTTCACATGGTGAAATGTATGTTCTCTGTGCACAAAGTTTAATGAAAAGATGTCTGTTCCTTCATTTAAACAGCGAGGTGATGTTTCAATGAGTTGGCTTTGACTTTTTTGGTTATTTTCGCTACAGCAATTTAAAGCATTTGAAAGAACTCGATCAGTTTATTTGATTATGGACTATTTTGGTCCTAATGAGCTTGGTCTTAAAAATAATTATATTAATGCATTTGGGTTTGAATCGAGCACTACCAACCTTAAGATACCGGTTGAGTTTCCTCATTTGCCTCCAATCAGTGAGATTTTAAAGTGGGAAATAAGGGCAAGAAAAGCAAAAAAATAGTTGTTGGTGCAAAAAGAAAATCTCAATCAGATGAAGTTCCCTCAAAATCCAAACTTTCAAAAAATCCAAAGTGGTTAATGGTTCCTCTATGGTGGTTGGCATACCCCTAGAGTCTATCCCCCCACCCCCACCCTAAACCAAATCTTGTTAAAAGGGTGCATTTAATGGTAGCTAATGTTATATCTATAATTAATCCCATTCATGTTAGTGTAGGTAATTCTTTATCTAGTGTGGAAATATGTCACCCTACTAATGATTTCACTATTTCTTAAGTTCATCAAAAACAAGTTGCTTTAGAAGTTCCAATGGAGGAAGGTCCTCTAACTGATGTATATCCTCATTAAAAGAAACATTTGAGTAAGAAATTATGCCAGACACATGTGATAATAACTCCATATCCTCCTCCTCAAGGTTGCTCTAAGCACCCTTTAGATGGCAAACCAAATGATGTCATGGAAACTATTTCCATGCGTGATGTCTTTCCTAATAATTCTTTACCAGCCTAATCGATAAGTCTTTTT
This sequence comes from Sambucus nigra, assembly GCA_949130495.1. Lineage (NCBI taxonomy): Eukaryota > Viridiplantae > Streptophyta > Magnoliopsida > Dipsacales > Adoxaceae > Sambucus > Sambucus nigra. Next base: position 284,124,330 of record OX422221.1, read on the forward strand.
AGTGTTGGAGTTATTTCTTTTAAAGAAGCATATTTCCATAACATTTTCTTAGTTCTTTTCTTGTAGGATGTTCCTTAATCTTTAAAGATCATTGTAGATATTGATGATAGCCCTTTATCCAAGGAATAATTAAGCCTTGTCATTAAAGACACTTTTGTTGAACCTTCTCCAATAATTTATTATTCAATGATTGGGATTACATAATCTATGAGGTCTCCTTCTAAGTGTGTTGCTGATGCATCTAAAAAATGCCTTTGACCAAAGAGACCATGGTAATTCTAAGTATAGATACTGAGTCTTCCACTCCTTTAACTCTTTTAACTGTGATGGAGTTGCCTTTGAATGTGGTCCCATAAATTAGTTCATATGAGGTAGGGTTTGGAAATGATCTTTCTTATTGTTATTATTATATCATCTTAAGTATATTGCATTATCAAGACTTAGCTCAATGTTGTAACTATAGGTTAGTGTGGTAGCCTTAGTCATGCTTCCTCCGGATAAGCTTCTTCTTATTAGTGAGAACATTGCTGAGATAATTGCCCCTTTAGCAAAAAAAAAATGTTACTCTTTTCATGTTTTTTAAGCATAACTTTTATGAACTCCTTCGGTTTGCAGTGTTTCACCTTTCCAGGAGTAAAAAAAGAAACCAGACAGCTCCCTCAACTGAGGTTGATCCTCTTCTAGTCCCCTTTTGTGAAGTAGTGGAACCACAATATTCTTCTAGTGATGCACCAATTCAAGCTTTAGGGGTTGTGGTTCCTCCTCTTTTTATTGATGAGGTAACACTTTATAAACCTCTTTATGACTTAGCTTCATCATCGTAAGGTTTCTCCCAAAATTTACACTTTATAGGTCAACTTAGTAGCTCACTACCAAGGTTTTTTCTCAAAATTTTCACTTTATAAGTCAACTTAGTAGCTTACTAGTAAAATTTATGTCAAACAATTTACACTATGTAAGTCAAATTAGTAGGTTCCGACTATGATTTTCTCAAAATTTATACTTTGTAAGTAAACTTAATATCTTACTATTAAGGTTTTTCTCAAAATAATTTACAGTTTGTAAATCAACTTAGTAGCTTACTACTAAGATTTTTCACAAAATTTACACTTTTTAAGTCAACTTAATGCTTACTACTAAGGTCTCTCTAAAATAATTTACACTTTGTAAGTCAACATAGTATCTTACTACTAAGGTTTATCTAAAATAATTTACACTTTATAAGTAAACTTAGTAGCTTACTACTAATTTTTTTCCTCAAAATTTAGAAACATATTTTTGGTGACTGAACAACAATTTTGTTAAGGTTTTGGCTAACCTTTATATTTCAACTATCCTTGTAGCCTGTTATAGAAAGAAGTCCTCTTGAGGCACCTCCTCTCGTTATGCCTTTTGTTGTGGTGGATCTAGCTGTTCTAGCTCATTCTCACTTGTCCTCTCATGATGACCAAGGTTCTACGGCCAATGTGAAAACTAGATAGAGTGAGTCTGGTTTTGAGCCTCTTTGTCCAAGCATGGTAGAAACCCAATATTTTCGATAGGTTCTTGAAAATAGTAATATCATTCAAAAATTATTTTATAATGTGCTTGATCAACTTCTAACTTCTCTCCCCGAGACTTTTACTATTGACTGCATGAGACCTCACAACTTGGTAATATCTTATCATCTCCAAGGGAATACTTCTATTGTTACTGATATTAAGAATATTTCACCATTATCGTTCAATATATATGTGCTAAATCGCTTCATAGGAAACCTTAAGGCCTCGGGGAAAGGTGGATATGATTTTTCTTTGTTGACCAACATATTAAGGGATCTGAAATATCATCGGCTAGAACCATGTCATTCTAGTTACCTCAAAGTTATGGAGGATTTAAAAATTGAAGAGACCAAATTAAGATAACTCATCCTTTAGGTTGAGAAGTGTGATGAAAGGGTAGCTGCAAAATCTAAGGTTTTGATTGATGCCAAAAGAGAGCGTGAAATCGTATTTAAAAAAAGGAAAATGTTGAAGTGAATATTTTTTCTATGTGTGGGCATCAACGAGAGGTTTCTCAATATATAGCTACCTCAGTTGGGGACGATTTCTTCAATGCTCCAATTTAGGATTTTTATTAGGATAAATTCATTACCCTGTATCTCTGAGCAATAGTCCTATTTTTGAATTGTAATTATCCTAAATTTTAATATAAAGAAAGTATTTATTCTTCAATCTCATGTGTACACTTTATTCCTTGACTCAAAACTTAGTTCACATATATTACACACTTATATGCTTCTTATCACTTCTTCCAACACTAGGTAGTAAATGAAAATTACAAGTTTCTTTCTCAATCATGATAAATTTTCAAGCAATAATTATTAATTTTTAAAGGCCTATTATCTTTAAATTTTTTAAATCAGATTAGAACCCGAGCATGTGATTCTCTAACAACATATGGTCCTTCCCAATTTGTTGCAAATTTTGGCAAAACAAGTCGTCTCATATGATTAATAACAAACTTGAACACAAAATTTCCTTCAACAAACTTTCTTGGTCTCACGAGGTTCTCATAAGCTTTGGAGAGTTTCTCCGTGTAAACTTGAAAAAACTTCCTCGCATGATCTCATGTTCATCCAGTGCTTTCAGTTACACATGACTACTTTGAGAAAGCTTGTTATTTCATAAGGTATATCTGGGAGATGGAACTTCTATCTCTACTGAAAGGATTGTTACAACTCCCTAAACTAAGGAGAAAGGTGTGTAACATGTTGGCTTCCTATTGGTTGTTTAATATGCCCAGAGCACCATAGGAAATTTGTCATCCTATGCACCAAGAAAATATTCCATCATTTTTGCTAAAATATTAACCAAAGTTTTATTTATAGCTTCTTCTTGACCATTGCCTTTCGGATAAGCCACCGTTAAAGTGTAGTGAATAATAGAATTTTTATCAATCAACATTGTTACTTCTTTGTTGATGAATGGAGTTCCATTATCTTAAATAATGACCTTGGGAATTGCAAAATGACAAATGATATATCTTCTGAGGAATTGTGCCACTAATCCTATTACTTCCCTCTTTAAATCTACTTCTTTTTCCCATTTTGTAAAGCAGTTAGTTGCCATGAGAATCTATATTTTTTCCCTAAATGGAGGCTTAATTACCCCCATAAGGTCAAATACCTAGGTATGGAAAAGGAAAAGGTGTCGCCACTGAGTGAAAATTAATCGACGGAGCATAGATTAGATTGCCATGTAGTTAGAAAGCTTTGTACTTTCGAACAAACTTGCTTGAATCTTTTTCCATTGTTGGCCAATAAGAAACAAGTGTCGTAAGTTGAGCATATAATTTGGCTCCTCCAATGTGATATGGATATGACCTTATTTAAGAACCTTTTCTACTTCATTTGTGGTGATGCATCGTAAAGATCTATTAAAATATCCTCGATGATAGAGCTTTTCCTCTAGCAAGTAAAACCTTGGGGCTCTTCTTTTAAGTGCTATGGCATATTATTTTTCAGTTGGAATAACTACACGTATTTGATAAAATCTATATAAATATGCCTCCAGTCTGTTTGAGATCTTCTAGGGAATTCCACTCAGCCGGTTGAAAGAAGATTTGACATTTAGCACAATCTCGCTGCTCTGCTGCTTTTTCTTGCTTCATCGTAGGCGAATAATACCGATATCTTTGGATTCTTCTATAGAGAGAAATCTTAGTGGTCTTACAATGTTTATTATGAGTTTTATTTAACCATCTTTGAGATTCTTTGGGGCCAAAACATCTATCTAAACAACCATCGGGATTTTGATTATATAGGCTTCCTTGATGAAGGAAGAATTGTGCTAGTTCAGTGTGCTTTATCAAACCATCTCTTAGATCTAGTTGCCTGCTAATTTCTCCTCTCCAATCTGAGGCATCGTCAGTGGTAAAGGGCTAGAGCACAGAAGATGGAGTGGTATTGTGATGGATCACCAAAGTTATTGACTCGCCATGCATAGACATTTTTTGCATAATTGTGCCATACGCCTCAACATATTTGTTAAACATTCTTAGATGTCTCTCTATTTTAACTTCACAAAATTGATCAATTAACTTCTGTATGATTTTTCAATAAGGAGCTAGATTGTTTTGCTTCAATGTGTATTCACCATTCACTTATTTAGCCATTAAGTTAGAATCTCCTTTGAAGCAAAGGGAACGAATACCTCTCTGAAGGGCCTTAAGTATCCCTAGAATCAAAGCTTCATACACTTCTTTGTTATTTGAACAAAGAATATATAACTAAAAGGACAAAGAAATATCCACCTTTCCTCTATATACAATTACTTCATCTCCTCCTTTGCCTTTAGTCGATGATCTATCAAACTTCATGGACTATTCTTCCAAGTCTGCTTAAAAAATATTGGCTTGTAAATCATCACAAGGTATATCTTTACGAGATGGTTCAAATAATCATGAATGAAAAATAGCCAATAAATCTGCAAAGGCTTAACGTTTGATTGCGCGAGTAATCATGCACACCATGTCATATTAAGAAAGAATAATGAACCACCTTGTTGTTCGTGCGATCAAAACCTTAATTGGTTCACATCTTGTCACTATGTTGAGAGTGAAAGATAACATGTAATGCCTAAGTTTTTGAGCCATAAAGACCAATACAAAATAATGTATCTCCATAATTATATATCTTGCCTTAGGGACATCGATAATTGTACTCAAGTAGTAGACATGTCTCTCGTATTCATAAAGATCTTGTACTAATAAATCACCGATGGATCTTCTAGTGGACATTAGATGTAGCATTAAGGCACTCCTGCCTTAGGTAGAATATTAATTTTAGGAGAGGTGATCAATCTCTTAAGCATGTCATAAGATTCCTAGTGTAGTTACTCCCATTAGAACTTTATGGTCTTTTGCAATATCCCCATCAGCGGGTGAGTTATCTCAGACAAACCTGGCATAAATCTCCTCAATTATAATACATTTCCTAGGAAACTCTTCACCTCTTTTGGTGTCTTTGGAAAAGGCATGTCAAGAATGGTTTTTTGTTTTCTTTGTTCGATTTGTACTCCTTTTTTATCAACCGCGAAACCCAATAATTCCCCACTAGATACACTAAAGAACCCTTGAGTGCGTTCATCTTTAACTTATACTTTTTGCATCTGTTTAAAACTCTTCTCGTGTCAGCTAGATGAGAACCCTCATTCTTTGATTTGATTACTAAGTCACCCACATAAAATTCCACATTGTCATGGAAAATTTTGTGAAAAATAGCCATCATTATCTGTTGGTAAGTTGCCCCTACATTTTTTCAAACAAAACTCACTACATTATACATGAAATTCCCTAAAGGATTTCTGAAAACTATCTTTTCCCCATCGTCTGGCTCTATCTTGATCTGTTTACCCACATAGCCATTCATAAAGCTATACATCTTAGGACCAATCATTTAATCAATTAAATAATAAACTGAAGGTAGAGGGAACTTATCTTTGGGGCAAGCTTTATTAAGATCACCGAAGTCAACACAAATGAGAATTTTTGTTTAATCTTTCTTCCCTGCTGGTATAATTCTAGAAATCTAAATTGTATTTTAAACTGGATTAATAAATCAAGCTGCCAACAACCGTTCGATCTCGACCTTAATTTTGAGGTCCAGTTCAAGCTTATACATTCTAGTTAACTGTTTGATCGGTATTGCTGAAGATAGAACATTCGACCTATGGTAACACATATCTTGATCCAAGCCATGCATCTCAGTGTACTTCCATAAAAAGACGCCTTTGGATTACCGAATGAGCTTCATCAACTCCAGCTTCTTCGCATCTTTTAAGTCTTTTGAAATGAAATTTTCCTTAGTTCATCGTTATCTTTAGCTAAATCCACATTCTCTTGCTCTTGAAATTGAGTATCAATTCTGTAGTTTCTCTATCGTCGGTCCATTAGCTCTGCTCAGTATGCTATGTCATTACACCTCTTTCTCCATTGGTATTATCCTTGGCTTCATTTTATCTCTAAGTTGTTAAGAAATATAATTAACTTTAGGAGTAACATCCCTTCCTATTCCAATATGAAAATTTTCTTCAGACTCTTTCCTTTGATCCATTATTTGTGCCAACCTATATTTTATAGATAGCATTCTCACCTCTTCGATATGCATTCAGAGGATACGCGTGCTTCTTCATTTAACTAAGTGTAAAAGGAAGCATCCACCAAGTGTGCTTCTTCTTTTAAAAAAATATTTTTCACTACACTAGAATAGGCTATTTATCAAGGTTATAGGCCTTGACAAGTGTCCCCCATCACGGTCAAGGATCGTGATATAATGACGGTGACAACTATTTTTATCATGAACTTGTCACGGTCAAAGTCCGTGACAATTTTTTCTTTCTCATGGACTTATCATGATCAAAGTCCGTGACAAGTTCTTCTTTTTCATGAACATTGACCGTGACAAGTCCAGATAAAGAAAAACTTGTCACATACTTTGGCCATGACTAGTCCATGACAAGACTACTTGTCAAGGACTTGTCACGGTCAAAGTTCGTGATAATTCTGGGTAGCATAATAAAAAGTAGTTGGGCAGTAAGGCCACTGCCACTACCCACAGTATATTATTTAATTTGTAGCAGTAATCAATGATATATTTTAAGACCAACTAACAACAATCAACACTAATATTAATTATGACTAATCCCTAACCAAATATAAATAAGAAACACGATATATAAACCCAAATTTGAACGTTAAATACAAATTATTACATAAAAAGTGATTGTTCATTGATTTTAAGGTTGGAAGAGAATGTTAGGCCATACAATATAAGAACAAATATAGCCCTCAATATGCCACATGTTGCACCATTCATTCAACCATAGGGCTTCATTATCTTTCCCCACCACATTGTCAGTGACTCGGACCTGAGCCTCATGAGATTGCATCAAATGATTATGCACCAAGGAACTTGGGTGTATACTGGGGTCCCCCCAACCCTATGGAAATCCAATTGCCTCCTCATAATTATAGTAAATATATTTATCCAAAGTAATTGTGAATGGAGTCTGGACAAGTGGGGTGGGGAGGTGGCGAATAAGTCATATGGAGATGAGGGGTCTATCGATGAGGGTGAGAAAGATGGAGTAGTGGTCCCCTCATCCACTACTTTCTCCTTGCCCTCCCTGAGTTGATCCCGACTCAACCATGAAGAGATTAATTAACCATAAAAATAAATTTATTCAACGATTTTTTTATATTGTCAAACTTTTGGTCTGAAGTGGTCTTCAGCTCGTGGACCTTACATGACACTCCACTCTTGCTTGACGTAATCCCAATTAGCGTCGAATTCCCCACCCAAGATCTAAAACCCCGATTACGACGTTTATGATCCCACCTGAGCACTTGGCTAAGTGCATCCTTACTCAAGGACACCTTGTCAAAATCGCCTTGGGAGTTGTGGACATCTTTTAATTGTTCCTGAAATAACGAAAAAGTACGTGATTAAATGAAATAGAAAAAAATTATGTGATTATAAATAATGAATTGATAAAATAGATACAATTATTACTTACAATAGTGGCGGACATGGCCAGATTGGCGTCCATCTCCTTCCCCTTATTTATTCAAATTTCCACGTAGGCATCGAGCCTATGTGGCTTCTCCTAGGACTACTCCCCATCTCCTGAAATTAATAATGAAAAATTAATAAATTAGTATATAATTACCACCAAATAGAATATGATAAAATTAAAACAAAATAGCATTCAAAACTTACCATCATATGATCCACCTCGGCGTAAGACATATGTCTGGAGTAGTGCATGTCATCCTTCTTGGCCTGGTTTTGCCCTCCCCGATTAACGAGAGGACAACTGCATATCTAATATCTCATTATAAAAAAATTGTTGCCAGTTTGCCAATGAGATTGGCTCCTTCTCGGGCACGGTGTCCCAACGTCGTACCACAAACTCCCGATCCCTACCAAAATATCTTGCACGCATGTTTTTCTTCCACATTTTCATTACTCCCTTAGTTGTTCCAGTGTAAAGTCGTGTGCTTTTGGAGCAAGTCGAATTGTTATTGTCAAATGAATACAAAAAAGTGAGTTAGTAGTACTTAAATTATAATATAAAATTTAAATATTGGGTCCAAATTAGAATATTTACTCTCAATTTCTGAACCTGAATTTTTTCTCGAAGGTAGCCTATGGTCAACCCCACTCAGTAAAAAATTGGAACCTCTCTCAAATCTAAAACTAGGATCAGGGGTAAAAACATCCTATGGGAATGATATATAATTTTCCACTAGCCTCGAGACATTGAGATTCGTCCTCCTTTACATAAATAGGGCACCCCAAATAACCATGAACTACACAACCGAATAATGTCCCATAAGCTAGGAAATCATGAATTTCCTAAATCAGCATACCTTTCAGCTTTAACTTTCTTTTTACAAGAGTCAAATTCTTTCACACCCTCTACCCACAACTCATTTAATTCTTCTATCAGAGGATCCAAATAGACATCGATGTTCTCACTTGGTTCCACTGGCCCAGGTATCAGCAAAGACAACATCAAAAATTCAGGTCCCATACCCTCTGAAGGTGGGAGGTTGAATGATGCTAGGATCACAGGGCATACACTCTAATTGGTGCTTAGATTTCCAAATGGATTAAAATCATATGTTTATATTTCCAAACGAATGTTATGATGTTCTCGAGAAAAATTAGGATAACCATAATTTACCCTCTTCTAAACTATAGAATCAATTTGATGATGCATGAGATTACCCCCTACTTCTTCCCTTGCATGCCAAGTCTACTTGTCTCACCCATCCACTCTTTGTATAGAATGTATCCCATCATAGGTATTACGAACAATAACCTATTATGGGTAAAAATAATATATTTATGGATTAATATCAACAAAAGTGTGAAAAATTCAAGAACCCTTGGTTAGATACTAAAATGCCTAGTGCGTTTGAACAAAAATATGGATTTAAGTAGTGCATTTGAACATGATATTTCAAAATTTTAAATAAGTAATGCGCTTGAATAATAAAATAAACTAGTGCATGAGATTTAAATTCGCCTAAACAACATATCAACATATCAGCGAAACGATTTGAACTTGCCCTTATAACCCTAAAAACTGCTTGAAGAATATGCCTTCTACTTATCATACAGACTAGTGCATGAGATTGTGCTAAAGTCTCACCCAAACATATACTAATTTGGGGTCACCAAGTTGTGCAATACATTGGAATTTAATCACAGTTTCCCTATTCATAACCTTGTACATATATACAGATTCTAAGCCATTCAAATAAAACCCATTCCTGGAGTCCAATTAGGTATACAAGTTTTATCACCCCAATCTAAGACCTTCAAGTCATTAAATTTGTCGAACTATTTTCATCATTCATAACCATATAAGGGTAAACAAACAACATACATTTAGGTTAACCAATATAATAATTAAAAAAACACTTTTCGGCACGAAGTTGAGCATTAACCATTAACATGCTAAAAAAATAAAGTACCCCTAAGAAGGTCAACATATTCAATTTCATAAATCTACATCCCAAAGTGACTCTTATCCAGACTTGATTGCAATGCACATCTAATATGATTTGCTAGTATTATTGCACCCATCTCCTAGAATCCATTATAATCCCTAATAGTGACCAAACAAGAATCAAGATCAACATGATATTATGAAAATTGTTTCATAAACAATGAAAAGATAATTGTTTTATAACACTGAAAAAAATCATCCGCAACTACAATCAACCATGCCTACATACAATTAAAACATCACTAGGGACATTATAGAGAAATGCACCAGGTACATGGATATTCAAATTCATTTATAGGTCAAACATAATGAATGATTTATTAAAAGAATACTGAATGCAGGATCTTACAAAAATTGATGTAATAAAAATGGAAATGAAAATCTAATGGAAAAAATAATGACATAAAAGACTTAAATATAGTACCTACCAAAATTACATTTTCCAAAACCTAGATTGAGCAATGTGAAGAAAATAAAAATTGGTTGTGATAGTTATAATGATGACATAGTGTCACATATTAAAGGAGTAAAGTTAGAACATAAATTCGAGGGGTCAAAATGATACCAAATTACACACATATTGCAATAATAATCTCTAGATTGGCCTAAATTACACATAAATGCATATGTATTCAGATAAATAAAATCACATAAAATGCTATGAAACAAACAAAAAATAAATCCATAAGTATGTATACCTTTTGAAGGGAGAGAATGCGATGGTTGATAGAAGGCCGATGGTGGTAGTAATGGTGCAGTGGTGTGAGGAAGAGAATGCAGTTGTGTTGGTAGTGGTCAAGGGAGGCTAAGAGAGAGGGAGGAGGTGTCAGTGGTTGAGGATGGAGGTGCCGGTGGTTGAGGGAGGAGGTGACGATGGTGGTTGTTGAGCAACGTTAAGAGAGAGGGGAGAGAGAGAGAGAGATAGTGGCTGAGAGCGACATAGAGAAAGTTTGTGGAAAAGTGAGAAAAAGAACTAGGACTGGTTTTTAATTTCATTTTTTTGTCACGGTCTTTGACCCTGACATGACCGTGATAACATAACAAATCTTATCATGGTCGTTGACCTTGATATGACCATGACAATACATTTGTCACAACCTTTGATCGTGACAGGATTGTGATAAATTTTTGTCACGGTCGTGTCACAATCAAACCGTGATAAAAGCTCCCTATTTTTTTATCAAGGTTTTTGATCGCGACAACACCTTGCAGGTTAAAGGTGAAAAAAATGCTTTTTCGATGTAATGTTTGGAAGTTCATATCATAACTTATGTTCCTTTGACAGTGCCTTTTGCACCTTAATGGTATATTAAAGGAACCAAACCATGATTATGCATCCAAAATCTTTCAATCAGCAGATGGTATAAAGTGGTTGACTCAATCATAGGGAACTTAATGTGTGACATGTGATTGCCCATGGTTATTCCAATTTCACATAGTTAATGGACTTGGAAGTTTGGTTGTCATAATCTGAGATTGAAAGTTGTATTATAAACTGAGATAATGGGCATGATGTTTACCGAAACACCTCCATCTAACAAAGCTGTAGAAAAGCTTTTTCCATTGATTCCTACAATCACGTACTAAGTTCTATTATGAGGGAACCTTATTGATATATCTGCATTTGAAAAAATGATCTCTGACATAAACTTTCTTATCAACTTGGCCATAGGTTCCTTCCACTTAGACGATGGAATAACATTCTTCTTGGCGACCTCAAAAATTGCCTGAGTAATTTAGAACCTGCTTTTTGGTGGCACCCCAAGCTGATCGAAGAACCATGAAATTTTTGGTGATTTCTACAATAATAGATACTTTAGGCTTGGATCTACTTCATACTCATCTACCTGACAAGATTGTTCACTATCTCTACCACTTGGTTCATTGTGGTCAACAACAACATTAGACATTCCTTGTAAAGTCTTTTATTTGACATTCTTTTTATCATCATATGCAACAGCCATGTGTACCCCATGAGATGGAAATGTATTTCAATTAACAATGCTTTGATGGATTTGTATAGTCCCTGCCAATGAGTTTTTTATTGATGATCTTCCTTTAGGTAAAATATGAAATTGTAGGATGACCAATGCACCAATGGATCTAACAGTAGTTTGGATCAACTTAAACATCTTCCCCAGAGCAAAAGGTGGAGAGTTTCTGGGAGAAAAACTAAACCATCACCTAACATGGTGTTGTAACAATTTATTGCCTCTTCAAAGATGTAATGCAATGGATGTGGATCCTCACAATCAAACTTCATCTTACTCTTCTTTTTTCTCTTCTTCTTCTTCTTCTTCTTCTTCTTCTTCTTCTTATCATTTCCACCAGCTTTTCCACCTCTATGAGTGTAATTAAATCATGGAAAGTGACATCCTTTTGTTTCTTGGTCGACTAGCTGCATCCACATAGCAATGGTCATGAATGGGAGAGCTTGTATTATCTATGTGATAATTTAAGTTGATCTCGTGATGGCTTTAAACGTTCCCTCTCTTGTCCCATTTATCAAGTGATAAATAAATTATGGTAGAGAACCTTTTTCAAAAACTTGAAGGAGCCTCCCCTCCGTTGTAACTCTTCACACATCTAGAGATCTTTCTCTAAATCTCTTGATGTAATCTATCAACTCATTACCTGGACTTTGATTCTTATGAGCAAGCTAGGACAGAGTAAACTCATCATTTGTTAAGAAGAATTTATGAAAAAATTACATATGCATATCCTCCCACGTAGCTACACTCCTTAGGGCCAAGTGAGAATATTGTGTGTAAGCTTTGTTAGTGAGGGATTTTGAAAACTCCCTTACATGTAGATTTTTATTATTGGAATGAGCACTTAGATGCTCCATAAGTTTGTTTAAGTGTTCCTTCAGTTTGTCTCATTTCTCGTTAAACTTCTCAAAAATTAGAGGAATGTAGCCCTAGAGATAAGGTTCATCATTGTACTCATCTCGATAAGGAGTACGAATATCATTATAAATAGATGTTGCCTCACTAAATTTTTATGAGGATGACGCCATCATCTTCATCATCTCCCTCTTGATCTCTTCAATGGTTAAAGAAGTTGGGACAACTGTTTCCATTTTTTGTCTTGTGATGGAGTGACCATAGGTAAATAAGTAACGATAACTGGAGATTCAACGATTGTCATTATAGAAAGATCAAGATTTAGCATAAAGGGTACAACTGGACTGGGAGGTGTAATGGGTTTCCCATTAGGGGAGAGACTAGTTGCGCCACTAGTGTAACGAAGGAACTAGGATCCATAGTGGAACTAAAATTCGTCACTTCTTGATGTGTTCGAAGGAACTCCATAAACATGACCATGAGATTGGTTATTTAGTTGTAACCCCAACAGAGCTCGTGGAAGCTTGTCCCCCAATAACATTGCTTGTATCAGAAGTTAATTGAGAAATCTAAGTAGTAGATGTAGCAATATCCTGATCTTCCTCATGATGAGCATCATCAAATGAAAGAATACAATTTAGATTTTTATTCACCATTTCTAAAAACATACCTCCCCTGACAGAGTCTCCAAATATAAAAGAGCTCTTCTATTTGGATAATGAGAAAAAGTTGTAATTTCTCTTATCACCTAGGTGTTCATAGAAAACTTGAGGCATAATCCTTATTGATGGTAATGTGAAAACAAAATTTCTAAGAGTGATGATAAACAAACTCAATAAACACGGGAAAATATGCTTAGGAAAGGGAATCAACTGTAAGGAACATAATGAATAACACTGTTCACCCAATTGAGGCTACGTTCACAGGAACATAATAAATAACATGGTTCACCTAGTTGGCCCTTGATATTAGTGATTTATTCCAGAGGAATCTCTTTTACCTTAGATGGATCAATCCTTAAGTTAACAAATAGGATCATTGGGTGGCTTCAAATTCCTTGTCAACCTTTTCATCTTTAAGATTAATTCCCACCATAGCCTACCCCAAACCAAAGATCAATTATGGACACGGGTCACTGTAATAGTTTAGCTACACTTAGGTTATAAACAAATAATTCAAACTAGTTTGAGACCATTATTTAAGTACAACTCAATTCAAATATAAGGAGCTTCATATAGTCTAGCTAGAATGAAAATGCCTAAAAACTTAATTATAGTTCCACTAAATTAAAATTAGTCATCTAATTGAAGAAATTAACAAAAAAGAGTAATGGTTTTACCCAAGTCCAAAATATAAAAAATGACGGTATATACTCTATCAAACATTTGAAGTCCTTACTTGACCAATATAATTTTGTGCAAAAGAAAAGGATAAATTAGTGAGACTATGAATTAAAATAATGACCAACATATGAATTAAAATATGAACAGAGATTGAATAGTGCCAAAAAGTTACCAAATTGAATTACAAATATTATCAAGGCAATTTTTCGAACACTTGGAATGCGTACAAATGAAAAAATATTACCTGAAAGCCCCAAAGGAAGTCTCCTTTTCACTAAAAGAAACATAAGGAGGGGATTAACCTCATTCCAAACATGTTAGCGACATATCACAAATGACATAGTTATCAAGCAACTAAAATGACATCTTACATAAATACAGACAACAAGTCACACAATGCATAACCTTATTGATCTCTTCTCCTGAAAATAAATTTATTAATAATGAAAATCACGAAAGAACAAATATTATCTTAATCAAGTAATAACAAAATCCTCATTTTTTATTTTTTCCACATTGAGACCCCATGAAGAATTACATGATAATACAATTAGACCACATGAACACCAAACATCCATACCCAACTTACATTTGAGAAACCAAATTAGTACATTCAATCCAAAATAAACACAATGTAAGCTATAAAAGATGACTTGAAAATCCATAAAATCGCTAGAACCCCTAAATGCCTAATCAATAAACCCTAGTTTTGATGCCACAAGTATATGTACAGAGAGAGGGAGAGAGTATTACATGAGAGATTAGAACCTAAAAATCCAAATCCAATAAACCTACATCTCAAAAATAAGAACCAAAATTTGATAAATACAAATTGTAGAAAATATAAATATAAATATCATTACCTTAAAACTTAAAACATCAAACTTTTAACTAAACTCCAAACTGAAACCGATTTAAAAATGTAAATTATGAGAGGGATATTAAATGTCAACAACATTAAACTTCATCGACAACACCTTGATGTTATCCCTAAATATGAAAACCTTTAAAAAGAAAAAAAGGGGAATATAAACAAAGAAATTTGGAAAATGATGTATTCGAATATAAACATAATATAAATGGGGCTTTAGCGGTCTAGTCCTTGGACTAACAATTTTGGACAAAAAAACCAGGCCCAACAAATTTTAAACGATTAGGTCCAACATATAAATTCCCCAAAATTAAAATAAACACGCACTATTCAGAAATCGAAGCGCCAAAAACACTGTATTCTCTCTTGAATCAAAACCTTAATCGTACCGTCTCTTCGATCAAAACCCCAAAACGAATCTATTTCTCTATCAAATTTTGGTCAAAAACAACATATAAATACTCCTGATCGAAGCTCTAAAAACTCTGTTCGATCAAAACCCTAACTCTCTTCGATCAAAACCCTAGCTCTCTTCGATCAATCCCTAATCGTTGAAGTTCTACATTTTACATTCTAAATCAAATTCTTCCAAACAGCACTAATAAGTATGTATACATTCTCTTATCACCTTTTTGTCCTTGTGTATTTTGTGTTCTCATATGTATAAATTTGTAGATACATGGACTGATGAAATCACATTCTTCTTTTTCATGATATGTATTTCATCATATATTTGTTTCCCTCATTTTAATTGCAAAACACACTTTTTGCATGTTAGATATATGTATGTCATCATTGTACTTTTCCTACTGTATACATCATTTATCGAGGATTTATCAAGGACTAGGAATATATACATGATTGGAATATGTATATGTACAAGCCCTGTGTTGCATGTACTATGTGTATTTTGCGTGTACTATCAACAAGTACACGCAAAATACACAGAGTACACGCACATTGAAATTTAATTTCTCAATTCATTATGCGTGTACTTTTATGTTTTATACGTGTACTCTATAAAATATGTACATGTACAAGCCCTGTGTTACGTGTATTATGTGTATTTTACGTGTACTTTTTAAAAGTACACGCAAAATACACAGAGTACACGCACATTGAAATTGAATTTCTCAATTCATTATGCGTGTACTTTTATGTTTTATACGTGTACTCTATAAAATATTTATTTCAAATCCATATTTGATCAATCCTATGTTATTTTGGTCCGCGCCAGCGGTATTTGAATGATATTCCATGAGTTTTTAAGAAGTATTATTATTTTGTTAATATTTAGGAGTGTTTTTTGTCCAATAGCCAACTGCATTTGAATGATATGTTATTAGCTAATAATCAGTTTTATTGAGTGTACATTTTTATTTTTGCGTGTATTTTGTTGAAAGTACACGCAAAAAATTCAGAAAGTACACGCACATTGAAATTCAATTTGTTCAATCCAATATCCATGTACTAATGTGTATTATTAGTGTACTATTTTGTATTGTTGTGTTATTGTTTAGCAATCATACGATCAAACATGTTCAACTACAAAACTGATGCTTGCACGTTCGAAGATCTTAACAATACAAAACCTTTCACATTGACAGTGAATAGTATTAATGATGATGAAATTCATTGTCTCATTCGCATAAATGATAGAGCTAAAAGGTTACTTGGTTTCTACTACTACTATGAAGACATTTACTGCACTTTTGATGTGCAACAACTTCAAGTAACTGAATCGAAAGCGAAGGATTCAGCTAAACGAATTGAGAAGTATTGCTTAAGGGGTTTTGATAATGTTGGAGCTTTTAGCATTCAGCTATTGTATCACTTCTTTACTGAATATGTTAGGAGTAGAGAATCTTGGTTTTTGACTTGTCGAACAACCTCTGTTAGGTATTACCATGAAACTGACGATATATATTATCACCTTTAGCATGTATTTTGATGAGACTTGTATAAATTGTTTGTGAGAATATTGCATGTACTTTTGTTAAATACGCTTGTATTTTATTGTTTTAGTCTATGTTTTATTTTAATTCGCATGTATTTTATTTTTTGTACATATCATTATAGGTTAGTAATTTAAATTTTGTTTATAGATGAAGATGAAGGCAAAAGAGGAAAGAAACAAAAAAAGAGCTTTTCTGATGATAGTTCTTCATCCAGTTCCAGTTCCAGTTCTAGTGTGGCATTGAAAGTTAAACGTCCTGCAAAGAATAATGACCAATATCAGTCAAATATTGTTAGCTTTCTCCATGATTTGCATCAGATTAAAGATAAAATAAATAATATCCATATTGAACTTCTTAAGAAGACTCCATTTTGGGAGCTTTTCAATTCCTACTACAGTGAGAAAGTAGTAGAAGTGGACCACAAGAAGACAGATAAAAATATTTTATCAATTACCAAGTTGTACAATACGGAAACCAAAAGTTTCCGTATGAAGAGTAGGATTCCAATAATGCCAATAGATATAAGTGAAATATTTGGCATACCCCTAGTTGAGGGTTTAAAATCAATAGAACTGAAAAAGGGACCGAATACTGCTCAAAAATCTAGATTACAAGAACGATACTTCGTAAAAAGATTAGGAAAATCAGAAATATTGAATGGTTTGAAGAAATCAGTTGAATTGGAGACAGGTGAAGGAATTGATGATTTTGTTAAAATTTTGTGTCTCCACTTCTTGAACACGTTGTTTTTCTCCAACTCAAACTTCACCCTTGGAGAATTTTGGTTGAAATACATCGACGATATTGAGGAAATGAATAAGTATGATTGGGCATCTGCTGTGCATAAGTTTCTCATACATTCACTTGACAAATCAGCAGGTTCAAAACCTAGCACAGTTACTGGATGTGTCATTTTCCTACTGATGAGCAAAAAAATATCATGATATTTCAAATTTTACATACCAATACTCACGTGTATTTTGAAAATACACATGATATTTTCACGTGTATTTTGAAAATACACGTATATTTTCACGTGTATTTTTAAAATACACTTGATATTCCAGATATTTCAAAATTTACATACCAATACTTACCTGTACTTTGAAAATATTACGTGTATTTTCAAAATACATGTGATATTTTCTCTTGTTCTTTCAAAATACACTTGATATTTACCGTCTATTTTGAAAATACATGTCTTACATCACGTGTATTTTGAACATACACGTCTTAATCACGTGTATTTTGAAAACACACGTCTTATATCACGTGAAAGTACACTTGTATTTTACAAAGTACACGTGTACTATGTTTTGTAAATATAAATAGTGTACTCTCAAAATACTCTTGTTATATTTTCTGTCAATATTATAAATATACTTTGGAAAGTACACGTGAACTTATATTGACAAAGTACATGTTAAATTTGTAAAAATCACTTGTACTTTCAATATACAATTGTAAAATTTGTAAAGTACACGTTTAATTTTGCTTGTATTTTGAACAAATCTCTTGTACTTTCCATTATGAATCCCTAGGTAATACAATTATTAAATTCATTTTGTTTTTTGTATGATCACAGTATTGGGCATGTGAGAAATTTGAAATTATTTCTCCTGTTGAAGAATATAAAGAAAATACTCCAAAATTCCTGAAGTGGAAGTTGTCATCTTTGAAATAATAGTTTGTGAAAAATGACATCGCAACAGCAACTTTGAAGCAGGCTATAAATAAACCAGCTTGTAAGGATTGTCCTGTACAAAAGGAATCTCAGTTTGAAGGGCCAAGTTACTCTTTGAACATATCTACAGAAAGTCCTATACATGTTGATTCATCATCAAAAAAAGTTGCTGAAGATATTAATGACAATGAGTTTTCACATGGTTGGAGTATTCCCCTTAAAAATATTGTGACTCCAAAGAAAAAGAAGGGAAAATATCAACCAAAGGTTAATTTGGAGGAACAAATTGCTATTTTGAAAAGGAAATTGTTGGAAAAAAATAACCAACTATCTAAAGCAGCTGAAGACATTAACGGTGCACTTGAGAAGGTGACCTCTTTGGAGACGGAGAGTGCCATTTTGAATGTACAGTTGCAGGTAGATCGTGATTCACTTTTTGAAGCCCATGAGGAAATGAAGAAGTTAATGGTGGAGAATTCCAATATTTTGAAGGAAAAATAGTTATTAAATAAGTTGGAGGTAGAAAATGCCCAACTAGTTGAGTTAAACAATTCTTTAAAAGAAAAGCTTGATCAAGTCACAATGAGTGACTCAGATAGAATTAAAGAATTGGATGAATCATTGAAAAAAAGACAGAATCAACACGAATTTTGGAACAAAAGAATGGATATCTGTCTCTGAGTAATGAAGATCTAAAAAAAAGTATGATGATACATTGCAACAATAAAAAGATGCTGACATAGAAAAGATGACATTGAGGCAGAATCTTGAGGAGTCAGAATTGAAAAGAACTCAACAGGTACTTTTGAATGCAGAGTACACGCAGTTTTCCTAAAGTACACGTTTAAAGTACACGCAGTTTTCCCAATGTACACGCAGTTTTATTTCATAGTATTTTTAATGCAGTTTTATTTGCTATTAGAAATAATGCAGAGTACATGCATTATTTTATTAAAAATAATACAGTTTTATTCAAGTATTGCTTATAATGTAACATTTTTTTTGTATAACAGGAAAACAATAATAAAATCCTTAATGACGAAATTTCGGAGTTGAAGAAAATGCTTGAAGAATCATAATTGAAAAAAACTGACCAGGTATCTATAAAATACAATAGATATATAGTACACGCTTTACTTTCTAAATTTTATAAAGTACACGTATTTTATAATACACGCGTGTATATTATAAAATACACGCATGTATTAAAATACACGCGTGTACTTTATAAAATACACGTAAGAGAAAATGAATCATTACTTCAAAAAATTCTTACAATCCAACATTCCTTGTTAAATATATCAGGAAAACATTAATAAACAACTCATGGACGAAATTTCGAGTTTGAAGATTGAACTAGCCTCAAAGAAAGTTCAGGGCACCCCCAAAATATCCAAAACAAAAGGACCTCTTAATAGAGGGCAGAAGAAAAGAAAAGCTGACAGCGAAACCAAAAAGCATGAACCAATTAAGAAACAAAAAGAGTCAAAGCTGAGAAAAAGCTGTCTAACAATAACTGAACAAATGAAAGAAACTCACTTCAAGCTTGAAGCAATCGAAGTATACAAATATCTCGATGAAGCTTCGAAGAAAAAGATTGAAGAGTTTATTCAAAAGGCTGAGCCAGGGTAAAGTTTATTGTTTTATGATTTATCACTTCGCTAATTTATATTTTTTTGGTGCAAAAGAATAAGGTTATTATTATTATACAATTCTTATTGATTATATAAAATGTAGGGAATTTATTTTTCAAGGGCTGGTTTCGTATGTCCCATGGGAAGATTTAGTTGAAGTCCTCAACAATCAAGAAATTTCAAACCAAGTATGTACTCCAAATATTAGACATCCATTAAATTTCAACATTATTATTTCCTCACCATTTTATATTGTATGAAATAGATAATACTTGCCTTTAGTGAATTATTGAGGTTTAAATTGTCAGAAGAAGGGCTCTCCTACTCACACACTTTTTCTGATTATTGTTGGGTAAGTACAATTAAACCGAAAGTTTTGAGAAACAAAATTTCAGTTTTTTTTATTAACACAATGTCTATAATTTTTATTCAGATAGAAGCTTGTAGCACAAATGAAGTCAATAAGAAAGGGGAGTTATACAAAGATTTATTTGAATACTTAGGCACTTGTAATAATTTGTTCATTGTACTAAGACATAGTGTAGGACATTTCACATTACTTGTGATAAACAAAAAAGAAAATAAAGTGGTCCACATGGATTCCCTTCGACCAAACGATAAGGAAAAAAATACAATATTCTTAGATGATGCAAAAAAATTGGTTAGTGCCTAAACTTAATTAGTAATGTTACTTGTACTTATATTATACACGTGTATACGTGTATAATATAATGCATGTACTTTGTATTAGTTGCACATAATTACCTAGATTATCAAAGTACATGCATCATATTTTAAAATACACGTGAAATGAACCAATACAAGTTACGTGTACTTTAATATTATGCGTGTACTTTTAACTCTTTAGGCAAAATACATGCATCATATTTTAAAATACACGTGATAAATAAAAATAAAATATGCATGTACTTTAATATTATGCGTGTACTTTTAACTCATTAGGCAAAGTACACGCATCATATTTTCAAATACACGTGATATGAAAAAATAAAATATGCGTGTACTTTAATATTATGCGTGTACTTTCAACTCATTAGGCAAAGTACACACATCATATTTTAAAATACATGTGATATGAAAAAATAAAATATGCGTGTACTTTAATATTATGCGTGTACTTTTCACTCTTTAATCTTCATATACTCTTTTATTTGTATACACTAAATATTTGTCTTCTTAACAATTTTCTGTCTTCCAAAAAATATTGTGCCTATTGAAGATTGAAGCTGAAACAATGAAAAACAATGGTTTCAAAATTCAGAGGAAGTTTGATGAAGGTACACCAAATGAGTTTACATTGGATGATGATCCATTGACAGAGCAAGAAAAAAGGACAGTAGATTTCTTGCTGGAAAGTGATCTCAAATTTGACCTAATAAGAGATCATGAATGCCCTAAACAATATAATGGGTAAGAAAAACTTCATTTCTAAAAATTACTAATTTGTATCTTTTTAAAAAATTTCATCACATCATATTAATTTGTATATTTATTTTATTTTAATTTCAGGGTTGACTGTGGGGTGTTCTGCATATACTACATTGAACAAATAATCAGAAACAAGGCAATGCAAAAATTATTTCAAGACCCTGACATGCTAAAACAAAGAGCATATGTACTCGGAAAAATTCTTCTATCAAAATTTTTCTTCCCCCGAAACGAGAAAAAACTTATATAAATTGTGATTCAAATTCAAAACATATTTGTAATTTGTTTTGTGTTATATTGGTTATTGTTTACAATATTTATTACACCAAAATGATTTTTTCCCGCTAGCGCGGACCACAATCCACGTAAGGTTTAGACAAACAATGCATCTGAGTGTTATGAAATAATGTACAAGCAGTTTTAACGAAAAATACAAGTGATAATTACTAAGTACACCAATGAATTCTTCAAAGTACACGCACTGATTAATATAATATTTTTTTATTATTTTAATTGAAAACTACTTTGAAGAATTCATTAAGGACACAATAACCAAAATTAATTTATTAAGCCCAACTACTCACTTCCCAACTACTTCTGGTCAAGAAATAAATAGCTTTAACTTTACCTATAAAAGAGTAATATTTGTTCCTTTCTTAACCATTACATCAAGGGTAAAGATAACATAATGGCTATTCCAGCAGAAAACTTGCGAGAAACTCTTGAGATAGATGAAAGAAATAAAAATAAGTAAGGCAAATTGAGGAAAATATTTCCTCATATGAAACCGCCTTTGAGAAGTTTCAAACATATGTGAGGGAAGGTTATTCTAGAATTCCACCCAATCCCATAGATTTATTTGATGTCTATGAGGACCCTCCTCAAACACATGAAGACCTCATGTCTTTCTATACATAAGAAGTTCCCATGAAAATTGCAAAGCTGAAGGAGAACAAGGCTCTCCATGAAGGCCTTATAGCTGTCATAGAAGAAGAAATTCGACACTGGTCGAATTTAATTGACTCTCTTCCTGACACCCTGGATGCCTTTGACAAATATCCCTAATAGAAGCCTTCTTTAGTTTTTTCAGCGTTTTTTATTCGAAAAAATTGTACTTTATTTTTTTATTTTTAATAAAAATTTTATTTCTTTCATGAATGTGTTCTCAGTTATGTCATACACCAAATATAGTAAAGTACACGTGAACCTTTATAAAAATGATCACATGTATTGTAAAAAATTTAAACATTAATATCATTTCATGTAAAAAAATTATATAAATGCGTGTACTCTATATATTACACATGTACTTTATAAAGTACATGCATAGTCTATAAAGTACACGCCTATTGAAATAGTTGTATAATAATGCGTGTACTCAAGATATTGTCCCAAAACATTATATAAATGCGTGTACTCTATATATTATACGTGTACTTTATAAAGTACACGCCTATTGAAGTACTTGTATAATAATGCCGCTAGCGCGGACCATAATACCCATAGGAGTTTAAGAATATGAGTGACCCAATTGTCTTTTATAAAGTACAAGCACATTGTAATGTCCAAAATCATTTTTCAAATAGTACATGCATTTATATACGACTAAATAATAAAATTACATCCAGAATACATAAATTACACGTATATTGAATTAGATTTTTGTCATATCAATATGCGTGTACTTTGCTAAAACATGCATGTACACTTATATTTAAATGCGTGTAATTTAATTATCAATGCGTGTACTTTATAAAGTACACGCACATTTCATCAAGTACATGCATATTATATTTATATTATGCGTGTACTTCATGCATGTACATTACTAAAGTACATGCATGCTTTTATAAAGTACACGCATATTGAACTGACCAAATCTATTTTTAAATGCATGTACTTTATTAATATACGTGTACTTAATAAAGTACACGCATATTTCATCAAGGACACGCATTGATAAAATTTCTTTGGACATCAAAATGCGCGTATACTGTACATAACATGCGTACACAAAGGTAAAGTACACGTGAACACAAGGAAAAATGATCATGTATGTTTTATGAAAAATATGTGTACAGCAACACAAAAAACAAACTAAATAATGAGACTTAAAAATAAATTACATTCATTTATGTGAAACAAATGGTTTATTAATTAATTTATTCAATCAAATGGTTAAAATGAATGAATTCAACAATTTTAAAAATAGTCAAATGGGTTCCTTACAAGTAGACCTGTAATGACCCGTTTTACTACACCTCGAGCAAGTAACTTCCCTTACTGTGATCTCACCAGAAGACTTTATTCTCTTATTTCTTGGCCTGCCTGTCGGTTTCTTAGTCATTGGTGGAAGGACAGATGGATTTTCAGGAATAGGAATATTTAAGAAAATCAAATCAGGAAGAGGAACTATAGGTATCGAGTATGATTTTATGTAGAAAGATACCTTATTGTACTCCTCAATATAATCATAAATACTGGTCCCTTTCTTCCGCACAACACAAACAGCATGAGAACATGGAAAACATCTAATCTTCCAACTCTTACAAGAACAAGTCCTTTCTCCTAAGTCAACTGTTGCTTTCACTTCTGAATGAACTTCAATACATTTTGAATTGAGCGACTAATAGTCTAATGTCGGCTTTTATTCCAATTTTCATTCAGTAACTTTTGAAAAAAAGGACATAGCTCATTTGTCCAAGTGTCAGACTCAACAAGTTTGTTTGCATTGAAATTCATAATCTTCACTCTCAATTTATCAAGCATATTCATTACTGGTAAATGCCTTTCCTCCAATATCCATGAATTGAATGACTCTGCAACACTAGATGCCATGCCACCATACCGTTTACTAGGGAAATATGCACAGGACCAATTCTCGGGAGGCAAACTATCAATGAAATTGGCAATAGCAGCTCCTCCTTCCTTCTTTAATGCTTCAATATTCTTGTGAAATACATCTACTGAGACAGCATATGCACAAGACAAAAAATCTTTAACAATTTTCTTTCGAAATCCAGTACAATTTTCACGAATTTTCTTTTTTATATTCCCTTGTAAATGATGTATACAATAGGAATGTGCAGACAACGGGAAGACCCTCGAAACAGCTTCAAGTAATCCATTGTTTCGATCTGATATAAATGTTATGTTTCGATATTGCTCAACTACTGCACTATGCAAATTGACAAGAAACCACATCCAGTTATCTTCGGTTTCGGAATCAACAACAGCATATGCAACAGGAAAGTCCTCAAATATAAAAATATATCAAAATTAAAATAAATAACATATCCATGTACAACACTTTGTATATTGATGCTACTGGCGCAGACCCTAAAACACATGGAAAATATATTATGTGTTTAATTTAAATTGTTTGTATATAAAAAGACAAAACATAAAAATGTACCGTACACATGATAAAGATAAAAAGACATGCACGTTTACTTTCCAATCTTTTGCTTGGCTTTATTATTAACAAGACTAACATCAACATACACGCATAAAAATGTAAAGTACAGGTGAACTAAAAAAAATATTCAAAGGTACTTTACATTTTTAACATGTACTTTGCTTTATTATTTCTAAATAACAACACCTATCATCAAAGTACACGCATAAAAATGAAAAGTACACGTGAAATTAAGAAAAACATTCACGTGTACTTGACATGTAAAATGCGTTTACTTTAGTTTGTATTCAACATAACATCATCATCAAAGTACACGCATAAAAATGAAAAGTACACGTGAAATTAACAAAAACATTGACGTGTACTTGACATGTACTATGCGTGTACTTTACTTAGTATTACACATAATAAGACATATCATGAAAATACGCGCATAAAAATGAAAGGTACAAGTGAACTAAAACAAAGACCTTCAAAGGTATTTTATATTTTTATGCTTGTATTTTGATGATATGGAATGGAACAAACAAAATTTCAATGCAATACACAAAATAAAATATTTATAATTAATTTACCATTGTTCCCATTCCTTGCAGTAGCTGATAGTATTGTTCCACGGTAACGGATCTTCAAAAAGGCACCATCAAAAAATAAAACAGGTCCGCGGTATTGAAATCCATAAATACATCCTATGAACATTACAAATATTATCTTGAATTTTTTACTCTCATGTTCCACGTCAAGGATGCAATGCGACCTAGGATTATACTGCAATAGAAGGTCACGATAATTATTCATTAATGCATAAGAAACCTTTTCATCACCATGTATATCAACAACAGCCATCTATTTTGCACGCCATGCATGTTGATAAGCTATATCAAGACCATAATTCTTATTCATATCTCTAACTACATCAATTGGTCTCAATAGCGGGTTATCTCTAAGATCATCAGCTGCCAATGTTGAAACCAACTTGGAGGCTATCATTTTGCCTGACGGACTATGAAAGACACCTCTACATATATGCTCATTATTCATTTCACGTATGTAAAAGTATCCATTCATTGTAGATAATGAAGCATTAATTCTCCACATACAATTATCAGTAGTCTTTTTAGGGCATTCAGCCGTCACTCGAGTTTTATCATTCTTCAAATACACATATTTGAACCCAACCTCAACGGCATACTTTTGCAATTTATCCCGAAATTCCACTACACCTCCTTCAAAACACTGCTGCTCATGACTTATATAAGTCTTCCAATCATTCGAAAGACAGACTTTCGACTTACTTAGATCCACACCTCCAAGATAAAAGTCATTTTCAATGCAACTATTAAAATCATTTTTAGTGCGTGATGATAAAGACTCTAACCTCTCTGTATTTGGATCACCACTGTCAACCCTCTCAGAACTTGTAATACTGCAGTCAACTCCTTCAAAAATTCGATTAGAGCATTCAACCCATTCACGACATGTATTACATGGAAATGGTAATGAATCAATGACATATATCCAAATGAAATTAGCTTTCACGATCAATTGGGACCGCAACATACAACAAACATTGTTGTTACAAACCAACATGAACCGACATTCATCACCAAATGAATACCTCAATGAAAAACTCCCACTTCTCAAATTAGTAAACCTAATACACAACTCATTGCATATGAAATCTAATGAGCTATCTTCAAATATTTCAATACAAGCCATATTATCCAAATAACAACACCTTGCTATTACAGTACTTACCATAATGCCTCCAGTAAAAGAGAGACGAAAAATATTTACTTCAAGGTCAACAATTCTAAAAATGTGTGCAATAATTTAATGCTTGAAATATCAAAATATTTATTTATAATTAATATAAAATTACAGGCACTTTATAAAAACCTATACATGAAGCAATAAAGCACACACATATTTTCAAAAAATCAATCACGTGTACTTTATAAACACTGCGTGTACTTTGAAAACTGATATCGAACTGGTTATTTCCGTTGGCACGGACCTATATCAATAAGTGATTCAATACCAAATCAAAATCAAGGACTCTTAAAATTAGAATGAAACATCAATAATATTCATTCAGCACATTCAACTAACAATTACAAATATTGATAAATATAACTTATTTATGAAGAATCCAAACATAAATGCATAAAAACACAAAATAAAAACATATACATATATAACATATAAAAATCTATTCAATCACATGAATGAATATTACAATGAGTCTCTTGAATCAAAACTAAGGACATATACTTATTGTAATCGATCGAAAATAGAAAAACCAACTGCTGATAAAGATAAACTTACAAATGATAGAGCCAAGTGATACAGGTAGAATCGATTAAGAACACTGTAATCGATTATAGGACAGACAATCAAAGCATAAGATTGATGTTATTTTCGATTTCGGAGAATAGTCGTTAGTTGTAGAGAAAACTCCAATAGCCGATTAGGTTTATAATTTTTTTAAATTGGGGGTATTTATATGTTGGACCTAATCGTTTAAAATTTGGTTCACCGGTTTTTTTGTCCAAAATTATTAGTCCAAGGACTAGACAGTAAAAACCTTAATATAAATTGAATCATTTCCTTACCAAGAATCATGTTTAGTTGAAGAAATCAATACATTCTTTTTAAATTACACAGTTCCTCAAATTTTTATTATGTGAAGTAATCATGAATAAAATAAACACAACAATGAAGTGTAGAATATTATTCTTGCTTAAAATTGTAACATGATGAAAGGACAATAAATCCAAAAAACTTGCATAAAATATAAGGTTAAAACACGTTTTAACTTAATACGTTCCTCAAACTATCAACATAAAAATAACAAGAATTATTCACACAAATTCAGATAGAGAATATTGAAAGTTAAACCAATTAAAGCGAACCAGTTGAAGTTTCATAGAAATGAAGATAAATTATATGGATTAAGCTTCTATGAAATGTATGTCTTCATCCTTTTAAGCATAGATATAATGGGAAACTATGAATCCCAAATACAATAATGAAGAACACTCATATTTGGGTTCATAAAGAACATTCGTATTGAGGTGAAACTCTCATCACCCTAAAATTTAGAAACAACCACAAATCTCCCCAAAGAACACTTATATTTTGTCAAAACCATAAGACCGCATAATTCCTAAACATAAATAACACATGCATAGAGAGTATTCCATGAATCAAAAAAGGATCAAATATATAATTAGAGAAACAAAACCCAACATATTATTCGTAACTAAAAATCACTAGGATTAAACCCTATATAAATTTTTTGAAACTATGAAAACTTTATCGATTTTTGTGGAAGAATATGAACAAAAAAGACAAAAAATAGAAACTGTGATTAAAAAAACACGAGAGAATGGAGAGAGTAAAAAATTTACCATCAGTGAGAAACAATGAGTAACTATCGAGAGCGAGGTAAGAAAAATGAGCGTGCGTGAGAAAAGGAGAGGAACTGAGGGCCATTTTTGTGAGGGAGGAGAGAGAAAATGAGTACAGAAAATTATAATGGCCCAATATTAATACCATCTCCAATGGAAGATGTAAATGTGCACATTTGCACATTTATGCTTCACAGTGGGTATAAAAATGTGTACATTTAGGAGAGAGGAAATGCAGAGGCAATGCAAATGTACATTGGCGATACACAATGTGTAACCGGGGGCCCACGGCTGGGCGGCTAAGTGTCGCCCGTCCAGACTGTGGGAGGTACACTATCATCCGCCCAAGCCATTATTAATAAAACCGAAAACATAAATAAATAATGGATAGGAATTGAATGGCTAAGATTTGTGCGCCCAAATCTGGGCTCGTAAGTCTTACTCGCCTAGAGTGGGCCCCTCCCACTTCCACCTCATATTTACCTTGTCCTACTATAAAATCAAACCAAAAAATGTACGTAAATATGTGCACATTTACATCTTTTAGGTTTATCCCATTGGAGATGGCCCAAGGAACCCAAAAGGTTATGTGTGGCTGAATATATATATATATATATATATATATATATATATATATATATATATATATATATATATATATATATATATATATATATATATATATATATATATACAAAATTGAGGAATTCATTTAAAGGAAACCCATTTATAATCGAATTTTTGGAAGAAATTTAACTATAATGAAGAGTGATATGCTAATTTGATAAGTTTAAGATATATGATTTAATCATGTTAGACGATTAAATTCTTATTATATTAAGGTATTATGCTATAAGAACTGTTATATTAACTACTATATATATTCTTAATAAATGTATCCAAATAGTCCATATTTATAAGTAGTCAAAAAGTCCATCTAATACATGATCTAAGATCAGTTACAAACAAACCATCTATAAATGAATGGGTGTAAGATACGAACCTATAAGGGAGGGATCCAAAAAGCTATTGGAGGTAAAAAATTGCGGCAACTAATATCTCTTCATAGCCACTTTCTCCATGATATCTCTCATTGTAATCCAAAAAATACTGTAAAGTGACGAGGCTCAATTTTTAAGAAAATAATTGGATTCCATATATTTGGATTTCCAG
Organism: Sambucus nigra; assembly: GCA_949130495.1. Lineage (NCBI taxonomy): Eukaryota > Viridiplantae > Streptophyta > Magnoliopsida > Dipsacales > Adoxaceae > Sambucus > Sambucus nigra. The sequence continues at coordinate 284,153,679 of OX422221.1, forward strand.
GGGACCCATCCAAGAATTTCTGAAGCAGACAACAAATATAAAAGCTTTGATATTAAAATTTTGTATAGTCCTAACTGTAGAGTTAAATCAATATGGATTGATGGTTCACCAAAAGAAACAACTCAATTATGCATTCAGTTACCTAAAAATATGATGAATCTATAGTGGAGGAGTTAGGCTGTAGGGTGGGTAGGTGGAAATTCTTGAATTGGGTATTTCATGAAAGTGATGTAAAGAAAGAGAGAAGAATGGGATTGGGAAGGTGGCATTTTCTTGGGAAGATTAATATTGTAGTCTTTTAAGCTCCTATGACATTTTTTTGAGAATCTTAATACATTAAGGATAATCAAAATGCTGGCCATCAGGTATATCGCTATTAAGATGATAAATGCTAGTAAGCCTTTATCATTATCACGAATCAGCTTCACACGAGTTGGATCTATAATTTTTATTATATATTACAGATTTAAGACATGAGACACACAAATCTAGATAATTTACAAGTTAATGGTCTCACAAACATAGAAAATGCTAAATTACTCGAAATGAAACGTAGATGAATGATGTAAAATGTTGGTGTAAAATATTCTTTGCACATAAATTTTAAAATAAAACTATACACTGCTACTTAAGATGCCCATATTGGGGTAATACATTATTCTATGATCAGATGCCATAATCTAGAATATTCACAAGAAACATATGATAATTTTACTACGAATGATAAATTTTTAATGTTATAAATTAAAAATTTTAAAAATATTTTATTACAATGAATAAATGACTTCAGACAAAACATCTAAATAAATCAATTTTGCATGTTGAATGTAATGAGCCGTTTAAATTTTCAATGAATTGAAATTATATATATATATATATATATATATATATCATTCTATAAAAATTGATAATTCACTTTGATAAGGAGAAATGACACGTGCCCAACTTTGAAGACTTTTTTTAGTTCTCTCTTTTTTTAAAAAGAGTAATTTTATGAGTCTCAAACACATCCTTCAGACCATTCACCAACTGACATGGTCTTATAATAAAATATCATACTTTGTAAGAATTATAGTAGAACATAAAAAATTTAATGCAATGTCATATCACTTAGTAATGATTTCGGATTCATATTATTATCCTTTTAACTATAAGTCTACACATCTAAGACTAAAAAGTGTTTAGCATTTATGACAACCATTATTTATATCTCCTTTAAACTACAAGAAATAAAATCACTATACATATTAAATTTCCTCCTTGAATAAATGTCTTAGATTTTAAAGGAAAAAAAGTATTTCCATAACAAAAGTGCTTTTGATAAACATGTCCCATATTTTAATAGATTTTTAATGCTCGCTCTCTTTTATTTTTAGGTGTAAATTTTATACGTACAAATTCTATATAATTATAAAATGTATCTTTTGAGAAGATATTGACCCGTGTAAAAACTAATCATATGAATTATTAAATCACGCATCTATCTTTCTTCCATCCTCAATCACAAAATCTTTCATTATTTATTTGAATTAGAATTTGTTGGACTATGTGATCAAATTTAATAACAAAAATACTTTAAATTGAATAAATATAATTGACTTAATATAATTTGGAAGTATTTTATTATTAACAATTTAAATACAATTACATTTAATGAATATTGTAGAAACTTATAAGATCGGAGCCAGAAAATCGATAAATACACTACATCATATATATATATATATATATATATATATAGAGAGAGAGAGAGAGGATATGGTCACAGTCTTTTTCCATGAACAGTTCCCATGAAAATTAAAAAATGGTCACGGCCCATGAACGTGTCCCATCTCAACTGAAACCCTAACATTTTTCACGACCATGGTCACGGTCCAGGGCCATGAACCAATTTAGAGGGAGTTTTGGCGCCCATTTGGTCGCGGCAAGATCGTGGCCCCCATAGTCACGGTCTATGGCCATGACCACAACCATTTAATGTCACCCTTTCTTTGGTCACCACCTTTGTCCTGTTCTTTTGGTTCTAATCACACTCTTGGGTCGTGACCCACTTGCCATGACCATTTTAGGTTTGTGGTTAAAATTTGATCAGGCTGTTATTGGACAGAGTTTTCTTAAGAAAATTAATTCCCCATTCCGATATTTGTGGTTCCATGAATGGATACCTTCCAAGATACAATAATCTCAAAATGTAAAATTAGTACTCCAACTCACATTTCCTTCGAACCAAATTTTATGTGCTAAAATATCTTTAAAAAGAAGACTCGAACTATGATATTATATTTTGAAATTAAAGGAAATTATTTAATTGAAATATGATGAGAATGTAGGGACACAATGGATATATAGAGGCGAAGTATTCTGAACAGACGTAAGTTATTTAATCATAATCATGAGACATAATAGACACAACCCTCCAATAGTTCAAAAAATATTTGAACAAACATATTCTTTTAAAAGGAAAAATTTTCCCAAATAAATTGCCAAGACGATTAAAAAATTACCCTAAATGATTATAGTTAAAAGGTGTGTTGGGACAAAGTTGATTAAAAAAATAATTATAGACATGACTAGTTTGATAGAAAAATTCAGAACAAAATTAAATATTTTTTGTCAAAAAAGATGAGACATTGAGTAAGCCCATGACCTATAGACCACGAACTTGGACATGGACTCGAGTCGGATTGGATGGGCAGGGGGCGGTAGCACGTGCATGTGTGGGATTTTACCCCAATACCTAAACCATACATAATGTAGGTATTCTACCACTCAAAGGGTCAGGATACCCTACCTAGGGAATCTAATACCATAATCCATTTAAGGATTATATTTACTACCCACATATCTTCTAATTTTTATATGTTGGAAAAACCTATTTCACCCAACGACACACTAGTTTTTCCTCTTCAATAATGGTACTTTGAGGCCAAATTCTCATTCAAGTCTTAATGGTGTTGAACATGTGAAGATACCACGTTAATATCCTTATAGAGAGGGTTTCTTCATTGTGTGGAGCCGCTCAAAATGGTGTGTGGGTATCACTTTTATTTAGGCCTAAAGTAGACCCAATTAAAATGTTCAATACACATTTTCCAAATAATCCCCCACATGAAATAAATTGGCGGATAAAGTCCAAAAACACATGCAAACACTAAAGAGAGATTAATTTTAAAGTTATTGCATCGGGATAGGTATATTGTGTCTTTGTACCTATCCTAGTTATAGTTCATTGGATGTATTATTTAAGTAGTGAGTAATATGTCTTGAATTGTTATCCATTTATGTAAACCAAGACAATAGGCCTCAATGGATCATTCCCACATAGAGTGGACTCAAGCAGTTATGTTTATTTTGTCTCTGAACATTGGCAATCTCACTAGTGCTTTAAATAATCAAAACGTTGATATTCTCATTGAAGTGGACTGACTTCACACACATATAGGTGATTCCCCAAGATGATTATCCTATAGTAACCCACTTGTTGATCAAGCAATGCGGATTGTTAACTTACTTAACCTAAGTATGCAATAACTTCTACTTCTTGCATCATATTAATGGAAAGGAGATATAACCTCCAAATTAAAGAAAGAGACTCATAAAAATTATATTGTCCAATTGAACCTACCTTATGGGATCTCCAGTTAATTAGGTTGGTTTTACATCATGTCGACTCTTTATCGTAGGATTTTAAGCCAATTTCCACAATGTTAAATAAACCTTATCTCTTAATAAAGATTTTGTAAATGTCCTTATGGCAGTTAGACCCCTCTCCGATACCGACTCTTCTTTGAACAGTTGTTTCATAGAATACAACAATCTCACAATAGTAAAGTAGTATTCAAATTCACACTACCTACGAACTAACTTTTCTATGATAAACCATCTTTAAAATTGGGACTCAAACTATGATTCTATGGTGATGGACTAAAGGGAATTGTTCTTCAAAAATATGACCAAAATCTGGGGATGAAATAAATGTATATATTAGAAATATGTCTATTCTGAATAGATTCAAGTGTGTTCCAAATAGTCACTGAACTCTACCAACAAAACCCTCTAATAAATTTGGATAAGAACTAAAGAAACAAAGCCATTTTAAGGGTAAAATTTCACTTAGAAAAAACTACCTAAGAAGTTAATAAACTGGTTAAAACCATCCCAAATGGTACGGGTTAAAAATGTGACGGGCCAAAAAATTAAAACCCATTTTGATTCTATAAAATAATTATTAAAAAGATTAAGAGTCGAGTAGTCCACGTGGCATGGCACGTGGAACATAGGAAATTATAATGTCCTAGTCACCTATGATCATGTACCAGCTAAGGGTGAATAATCGGTGATATTGATAATATAATTGGATGAAGTCCTGGTATAACTTAACAACGTGTGATATAAGGATGAAGATAGGGGATGACTACATTAGGAAAGATTAAACCAAAAGTTAACATAGTTAGGACCCTTGTATGTTTAAATAAGTAATCCTAATGGAAAAAGATGAGATATAGAACAATCTTGTAATCATGACTTGGACTATCACCTAGGAATATCTAGCACTCAGTCTCATTTTCTTTTCCTTGCAATAATACAATCATATGTCTAATCTTCACATGGATATAGGAAGGCTAACTTATCAAACCACATATGTCTGTGTGTCCTTTATTAGTATTGCAATTATATTTATGGGAAAAACAGTACCAAATATTATTATAGGATTGATATACAAAATAATTTACCCTTATCTATAGGAAGACAATGAATGTCAATACTTATGAATTCCAACCTTTTACCGTAATGAGTGCATCTCAATCTTATTGTTATAAAGTACATTATAAAGTACAAATTATAAGGGGGATCAGACTCGTTCTAGGTATTCTCCTCCTAATCACGCAAGAATACATGGGAGAACTCCTTCTAGATCTAGTCCCAAATGTTATAACACTCCATCCGTGCAACCTACTACCATGAATTCCATGTCACGACTCATTAATATCTATGAAGAATGATTGAATGAACACAAGATGGAATTTTTATATTAAATAAATAATTGACTGAAGATTCTGAAGGGCGTGGGTTCAGTTCTAACAACCTTAAATGTCAAAGAATGAGGAGAATCATGTATCTTATAACTCCTCATACCAATCATAATATTAGGGTTCTAGGTTCAAAAGTTATCATCTTATGAATCCTAACCGGCATCAATCGGGGAACTCCTCTATTCATATATCAAACAATTATGGAGGACAGTCAATTTGGCTGGTTGAATCCATCCATAGCAATAGTCCGTCCAAATCCTATCTTTTTAGGAAGAATGTCGATTACGAATACCTAATTGAGTTTATAAAGAAAAATTTAAAATTGTGTTTGAATCCTAACCTTGTAAGAATGCCAAAAGTTCTTACCAGGAGGACATTGGGTCACGATTCTACCTCCCTTTTAACTATTGGCATAAAAATGTTAGAGCACCCAAAGAAGTTTACGATGTCGAAGATCATAATGTAAGATCTCAAGAATGGCCCAACCCATCATATTAAGAATTACAGGAAATCCATGTAGACATGGATCCATCACGATTCCCTTATGTGCAATATTTTCCCTTTTACTTTGAGTAACATTGAACTTAAGTGGTTTAAGAATCTAATCGTAACACTCTCCCCGCGGTTTTAACCACAGCCGTATAATTAGTGACTTAGTATAACCCATTTGGGATTTGAACTTAGTAAGGTGGATCATAAGTCAAATTTGGGTAACTTAGTGGCCCTGGTGCAGTTGGATTGGACTTTTAATGGCATAATGTTATATACTTAATTTCTAATATTGTTCGAATGAGGATCAAATGACTAAAAATTGAGAAAATGGTCAATTTCCCTAGCTCTTGAAAATATTATTTGAGAGCCACATTCGAAAAAAGTACTCAATCATTTTAATGAAGGGGTACTTGCTATCCTAACAAGGTACTTCTCAAGCCCCATTTAACCGTTAATTTTTACCTCGTTAGTACATCGTTAGAAGTCTGGTTCGAATGAGAGTGGATCTCATTTGAGCAAGGTGGAACGTCGTTCGAATCATCAGATAGAATTTTGTAAATTCTACACATTTCAATATGATATCATGAAGTGGATCATCGAATTGGATGATGTGTCAAGTACTCAGCAGCTCAAATCAAAATGTGGGGACAAGGCTTGACGGACCAATGGATAAAAGGTTGAATTAGGGGAATTTGTGGGACTAACCCTTAGGTTTTTGGAGTATTTAAATGACGTTATGTCTCATTTTAGGAATTCCAATTGAATTTAGTCCATCTCTCTATAACTCTTGGATCTCTTCCTCCACCAACCACCACACACCACCCTAGCACCACCATCCCTCCACCCAAAACCACCATAGTCTAACCCTTTTCCACCATATTTAAGCTTATAGAACCCACCTACACCATTGTTGGACAAAGTTACAAATTCATGGAGCTATTAAGTTACAAATTCATGGAGCTATTATTAGGGGTTCTTGAAGAAGAAAGTAGAAGAAATCATGGAGCATTCAAGGAGAAAAGCTTAATGGATTTAGGTAACCTCTTTAAGGCCTCCATAGAAGGCGGGTGGTTTCCATCTCCTTCTAGACTTCTTCAACCATTATTGAAGCTTCCATTGAGGTGGAAAACTCTACTCTTAGCTTAAGAACTCTATTTTTTTATAGTTTTTTTCTTGTAGCTAGAGTTTGTTAGAGTATAATGCATATATGATTTAAGAAGATAATTTCTTATGGTTTTGTGTAAATGGTTTATAAATGATTTCAAGAGGTTTGGGGGAAAGGATATATTTTAAGAAATCTTGATATCTAATGATTTTATGGAATAAAATGTTTCAAATAATATTTCCCTTGTTGAAAATATTTTATGAACAGTTTCTTAAGAGTTTTCTTGCGAAATTGGGATTTGTATGTAAATATACATCTACTCAAGTTTGGAAGAAACAACATTGTCTTTTAGTTTGAAAATAATGTTTATGAAATTAGTATGAATTTAATAGAATGAACCATGTGTTAAACTCATTCTTATGGCTTTCCAGACTTAAAATCCACCTTTTCATCTATATAAACTTATAGTATTTTTATGGCAAGCTAATCAATAAGTTTAACGAAGGTTTTATTAAGTTTAACCATGAAATAAAGATAATGGAATTTCATCCCTTAAAGTGTGTTAAAAGGTGTAGAAAATGTGGTAAGTGGGTATTTCTAGACTACATGTGAAAATAAAGGTAAAGTGGTGTTTTCTTGTGAAGTAGTCGCCACATGGCCAAATGATTTCTTTGATAAAGAAAGCAATGAAATAAATAGATTTCCATCTTAAGAAATATGATACTCCAGAGTGTTAAATAAATGTTAATGAGTTAAAAACATTTAATAAGTTATTGTGTGTAACTGAATAATATTTTTGGGAATTAACACTTGTGATAATGGAGGAAAAGACAAATTTAAAAACAAATGGGTAAAATTACAATTTTACATAAAGTGGAACATTTTTATCAAATAAAAATATCGGAAAAAATATTATGCCAAATGGTCCTAAATGAAAGTGATTTTGGGGATAAAATCAATGCAAGTGTATATAGGATAATAAATGGTAATTTTCAAAGTGTAACACAAGGTGGGGTGAAATCCCCGAATTTTGACTTCTGCCGATAAATGTGGAATAATGTGGACATTTGATAAATGTTAAAATACTTTAATATAAGACTCAGATGAGACCAAAAAAGAACTAAGATGGGCCCGATCCCTAGGGTGAAATATCCAAAAATACTGGCTTGAACAAACCGATAGTGTTAAGCCTGTTAAAGTACGTGATTATTTGGAGGATTCTGAGAAAAGATTATGAAGAGTGGGACATGTCAAGAAATGGGTTGTGTGGTGAATATGATAAAATATTGCCTAACTTAAATGAAATTAACACATGTTTTGGTTGAATGATAATGTGGACTAGTAAAGTGAGAAATTGACTAATGTCCATGAAATAAAAGAAATGGTAAAGTGAAGTGATCAATTGGGTAATTAAGTAACCTAAGAGAATTTGACCCATAATTAATACAAGAGTGTGTTTATGAAGGGTTTCAACAAAAACAAGTATTTTCTAACACGGTGCATTCATATATTAAAGGGCGGTTTTCAAGGAAAATACTAAAGTAAATTTGATGTGAGTAAAAGGAAATTTTGTTAAAAGGAGTGCTTTTCCACCACAAAAGGGTATTTGTTTAAAGTATTTAACTAGGTCTGTAGAATCAAGAAATAAATATCAAGTCAAGTAAAAAGGGATTCTTTTAAGAGATTAAGGTGAATTAATTGGAATAAATAACATTTTTGGAGCAAAAAGGTTTATATATATATATATATATATATATATATATATATATATATATATATACACATGAAGTAATTTCATGTGAACATAAGTAAACGTATCAGAGTCCCTTTTCTTCCATTCGATTCTATACTGCATTGTTGTATTTTCCCATTGGACATTCAGCTCATTCCTTCTTTTTGTTACGACAGGTTGTTTACGGTTCCGTATTTTTAGAGAGTTACTCCGGTAAGTAATCCTTTTATTTTACATTAGTAACTCTATATGCTTGGATTCCAGGGACGTTCCCCACGGGTCCCTCATGTAGCTTTATTTAAATTGGAATCGCATGATAAATAAGTGAAATGTTAATTAAATAAAACTGGATTAGCAAGATTATTTAGATTGCTTCAACGCACTTCACATATAACGTTTGGATTGGATCAGGTTGACCACAGGTAATCCATAAACTCGACTCGGGGCATTACAAATGGTATCAGTGCTCTGGGTTCAAGGTTCCATTTGGGAGTGACACGGTGAGGTCGATAGTGGTTCTTTTGATGTTATTATTGGTTTTAGGTCGGTCATGCTAGACAGGTGATAGTTTTGATTCATGTTAATATGATAGAGTCAAGGAGATTAGCATGACGGGCCATGTGTGGCCAAGTAGAGAGTTGCCAAGTTAGTTATCATTAATAGCTTTTGTGATTCTGATTAAGACATGTTAGTCATTTGCGAATGTCTATATGATAAAATAATGGTGACACCGTGGCTTTTAGTGTGAGGAGATTTTGTGTCAACCCTTGACGATGCGAGAGGTCTAGTATAATGTTAATAATGGTAAATGACGTTCAATAAATTAAAGGCATGAATTATGTAATGTCAAATATAGAGATTAGATGTCTAGAGTTCATGCCTAAGCGATATTGATTTTATGATAAAGAATAATTAAGTTCCTAGGTAAGGTACTTATGGGTAGTTAATAATTATGGTGTTATTAGGCAAACTTTATCCTTGGGGTAGTGTCATGTCGTAAGAATATAACAATTAGATAGGCATGTAGACCCGTGTCAGTCATCACTTGAGGATGTGTACTCGACCGTAGTTGATAGGATACTATCATTATAGGTAAGAGCCTTGGTAATCATCGATTGAAAGTTGTGTATCATAACCTAGGATGAGAGTTACTGGACACTAGTGGTAAGTATGTTATGTGTGTAACAATGATGGGTTAAAGTGACGTAGGAGTGAACCCTAGATACAATTCCATGACATGCTTTTAGAAAATATGATGCAATTTTTTAGGAATAGGATCCCTAAGGACGTCAGTAGTGTGGACTCAGAGGGGTATAGGTTGTGTATGATGTCGAATATCCTGCTAGAATACTTAGTAGTGTTAGTTTGCAATTTGACACGTGGTCTATGGCATCGACTATTTAGAATAAGGTTTTCGAACCTTTATTGGATCTCGAGGATAGAGTCATAGGTTAGACCCATGAAAGAGTTTCAAACAAAAGGAAAATAATATTCTTATCTAAATGTCGTGGCCCATTCTAGCGGCATAAGTATGAGGGAATGCGAGGTGGTTTTAGTGTGGGTGTGATTTAAGGAAGTCCTTAGAGTGTCCTCGGGACTGATTGCGTGTGGCCTTATTGAGGAATAAAAATTGACTTGTTATGATGCCTTGAGGTGTTCAATGGTTAAAATGCATCATGTGTGGGGACTTGAAGTCTAGTATCTTTATGAGTACCTAATGTTCAAGAAGAGGATATTAGGAAAATTTATAGGGCATACCTACGAGAAGAGGATTAAAGGTAATGAAATTGTGTCAGGTTTTTGATAACTTTTACATTGGGGTGTGCTTGGTATCCTTAGGGAACCGGTCAAATTCGGCATCATGGAGTGATAATGTTCTAATGGTGGTCGTAGTGAGGGTCATGTGATGATCCCAGATTATTGGTAAAATTTTAAGGAATCAAATCGTGTAATCATTGGTGATGTTATCTAATTTGATATAAATAAATGGCGCCGCCTCCAAAGGGAAATTGGAGGGTTATGTCATGATTGGGTATAATGCACATTTATCCAAAGATGACTAGTGTAAGAAGTGTAGTACTCAGTTTTGATGGATACTAGGAAATTCACTTGGACTTCATTTTACAATGTCATTTTAGAGATTTATAAATGGCACCTCAAAAGGGATATCGAAACATGATTAAGATATCAACATCTGTCGACGGTGTAAGTTAGAATAGCTTAGAAGGGAAAGGATTAGTTCTGTCATGTCTTTCCAGACTAGTACAGATTGGGAAGCATAGACAAATGTAATAGTTGCTATTTTTATAGTGTTAATGGCAACCGGTGTGGCCGTCATGTAGTTTTCGTTTGGGTAGAATCTAATGATTGGCGCAATGCTGATCTTATGTCATTGGAGGTTATAATAAGATGAATGTTGCACTTAGTAGAGCAATGCCTAAGGAGACATTTGGGATATGATCATGGTACGATAAAATAGAAAGTAACCTGGTGTGTTAGGTTGGTCACAACATTACGTTGACTAGAGAAATGGGAAGGTTTGGTGTTGATAAAAGTGTTAGCATTTATCGAACGGAGTGGCTCGTGTTCGTCAAGGATGAAAGGAGGAAGCCTTATTCCTAAGGAGGTAAGTTTAGAGTTTGACTTCCCAATGGACAATAGGTTCATACGTTACTTTCATCTCGAGGAGATGAATGGTTTGTGATCCTATTCATCGCGATTAGTGACTCAAGCTAGGTAGTATGGTCGTTCTTGAATCGGATTAGAATTCCTAGGAGGAGTCATAGACTTTGAGCGTATATCATGGGTTCACCTTTCATAAACTGTAGTTGTTGCATGCGGATGGGATTCCCTTGGAATGGTTATTTTTTCATTTTGATTTATTGTGTTCATTCAGTTTTGATAGTCGAGGGTATTCCTTTAGTTTCAATGGTTAAGGATGATGTCCTTTCAATTTTGGCGGTCTAGTATTGTTCCATGTTTACAATTTGGTTATAGCACGACTTGGCTCAGTATGAGTGCGGATGGACCTAGTGTAGTCATTCTAGCTCTATAACTAGGGGTGCTCTTGTTAAAAAGATTCCTTTATTCGCACAAGTTCTGGGTACGTGTGGTTACGCATTCTATCGCATTGTTCGCTCATATTATTCACTTTCCTTAGGTTTAGCATTCTTATGGATTAGCTGACATTATAATTAACATCTCTAGTTATAAAGAGTGAGATGATGATTCGGGGACATTGTATAGTTCTAGAACTTGAGGAAACATAGCACGAAGTGTTATTTGCCATGGTGGGTGGATTGGTGTAATATCGAGGCTAGTGTTCCATAGTGGTTCACCTAGAATGACCGTAGGTTCATAGGAATGTCCTAAGGTGACCCGAGAATTCGAAGAGACTCAGTGTGTGTAGTCCTAAGAATTGAAATAATTTATGATGATGGATGGGAAGTTAGTTACGCTTTATTTTGCAACAGTGTGAGTGTCAATCACTTGGGAGTGTTACTTTCATAGATATATCGACAAGCCTTGGTGTTAGCAAAGAAACCTTAGGACTTGATTGAGTTTGATCATCAAGAAAGTGGATAATTGAAGACTATTATGTGACTTTAACCGATAGACTGATAGTGAGCATTAGAATATGTTGCATGTTGAGTTGTTTGATGACTGCTCTGGTAAAATAAGGTATAATGATTTCCCAGTGGTTTGGGATTTTGATAACCCAGCCTTGATAGGTCCCCATGATTTATACCGATGATTGATAACCCTGGGAATTTGAGGAATTGAGGGATTAAAAATTTTGAGGATGAAATTCCTTAAGGATGCAAGAAGGTAAAACATGCCCTGCAGTTTTATCCATGCCCGTATAATATGATGGCTTGGTAATACCTATTTGGGCTCTGGACTTGGTGAGGTGGATCATAAGTCCAATTTTGGAAGCTTAGTGGCCGTGGTGTAGTTGGATTGGAGTTTTATTATCTTAAAGTTATATAGAAAATTTTTGATTTCATTCGAACGAGGATCGAAAGACTTTTAACGACTGAGAAAATAGTTAATTTCCTTGGTTCTCTAGAATCTCGTTGGAAAACCACGTTCGAACGAAGTACTCAATCCTTCGAATGAAGGGGTACTTACCATTCAAATAAGGCACTTCTCATGCCCCATTTAAACTTAGATTTAGCCTCATTAGTGAATTATTAGAAGTCTCGTTCAAATGAGAATGGATCACATTCGAACGACAGGACGAAATTTTGAAAATTTTGCACATTGTAATGTGCTTTCATGACGTTCACCATCGGATTGAATGATGTACCAAGTTCTCAGTGACTCAGATCAAAATGTGGTATAAAGTCTTGATGGACCATTAGATAAAGGGTTGAGTTAGGGCCATTTTTTAGAAGGGTTTTTGGAGTATTGAAATGTGGCTTTAGCTCATTTGGGGCATTCCAATCAGATTTGGTTTCTCTCGCTCTGACTCTTGGAGCTCTTACACCACCAACCATCACACACCAACCTAGCACCACCATCTTTTCACCATAAACCACCATAGTCTAACACATTTCCACCATATTTAAGGTTATAAAACCCACCTACACCATTATTGGACAAAGTTACAAATCCATGGAGATATTGTTTGGGTTTTTGAAAAAGAAAATAAAAGAAATTACGGAGTTTGAATAGGATTGTCATGGAGCATTCAATGAGACAAGCTTAGTGGATCTAGGAAACGTCTTTAAGGCAACCTTCGAAGATTAGAGGTTGCCATATTCTTGTACACTTCATCCACCATTGTTGATGATTCCTTTGAGGTGGGAAAATTTACTCTTAGATTAAGAACTCTATTTTTGCATAGTATTGGTCTTGTAGCTAGAGTTTGTTAGAGTAGAATGCATATATTATTTAAGAAGGTAATTTTTTATGGTTTTCTATAAATGGTTTACTAATGATTGCAAAAGTTTTGGAAAAAATAACATATTTCAAAAAAACTTGATATCTAAACATTTTATGGAATAAAATATTTGAAATAATATTTCTCTTGTCGAAATATTTTATGAACAATTGCTTAAGAGTTTTCTTCTTAAAAAATATTTTTTGTATTTAAATAGACATTTACTCAAGTTTTGAATAAACAAAAATGTCTTTTAGCTTGAAAAGGTTGTTTATGCTATTATTATCAAATTTTTAGAATGAACCATGCGCTAAACTCATTCTTACGGATTTCAAGACTAAAAATCCACCTTGTCATGTATATAAACTTGTAGTATTTTGATGAAGAGCATATAAATGAGTTTAATAAAGGTTTGATTGCGTTTAACCATGAAATAAAGAAAATAAAAATTTCGGCCCTTAAAGTGTATTAAAAGATGTAGAAAATATGGTAAGTGGGTATTTCTAGACTACATGTGAAAATAAAGAAAAAATGGGGTTTTCCTATAAAGTAGTCTCCAAAATCCCAAATAATTTCTTTGATAAAGAAAGTAATGAAATAAATAGATTTCTGACTTGAGAAGTATGTTACTCCAAAGTGCTAAATAAGTATTAATGATTTAAAAACATTCAAGAAGTTATGGTGTGTAAATTAATAATATTTTAGGGAAAAAACACTTGTGAAAATGGAGGAAAAGACAAGTTTGGAAACAAATGGGCAAAATAGTAAATTTACATAAAGTGAAAAATTTTGATGAATTAAAAATGTTGAAAAAGGCGTTACACAAAATGGTCCTAAATGAAAGTGATTTTGGGGATACAATCAATGCAAGTGTATAAAGGACAAAAAATGGTGATTTTCAAAATGTAACACATGGTGGGGTGAAATCCCCGGATTTTGACTTCAGCTAGTAAAGGTGGAATAATGAGGACATTTGATAAATGTTAAAACATTTTAATAAAAGACTCGAATGAAATCGAAAAAGAATTGAGAAGGGCCTGAAACCCTAGGCTGAAAATCCAAAAACATTGTCCAGAGAATATTGTAGTGTTGTCGGCGATGTGGAGCCCGTTAAAGTATGTAGTTATTTAGAGGATTTCAATAAAAGATAATGAAAAGTGGGGAATGCCAAGAAATAATTTGTGTGGTGAATATAAGAAAAGACAAACTAACTTGATTGAAATTAATGCATGTTCCGATTGAAAGATAATGTGCACTAGTAAAGTGCGAAATTGACTAATGTCTATGAAATAAAATGAATGGTAAAGTGAAGTGATCAATTGGGTAATTAAGTAACCTAAGTAGGTTTAACCCATAATTAACACAAGAATATGTTTATGAAGGGTTTCAATGAAAAATAAGTATTTTCTAAAACGGTGCATGCATGTATTGAAGGGCAATTTTCAAGGAAAATACTAAGAAAAAATTGTTGTGAGTAAAGGAAAATTTTAATAAAAGGAGTGTCCCCCCCCCCCCCCCCCCCCCCCACACACACACACAAAAGGGTATTTGTTAAAATTATTTATCCGAGTGCGTAAAAGTGAGAAATAAATGTCAATTCAAGTAAAACGGGATTATTTTATGAGATTAAGGTGAATTAATCGAAATAAGTAACATTTTGCAAGAAAATGGTTTCATGCATTAATGTATATGTACGTGTATATATATACGTAGTAATTGCATGTGCACGTAGTTAAATGTATTAGAATCCATAATTTGTCGTTCGATTCTATATTACATTGTTGTATTTTCCCACTAGGTATTCGAGTCATTCCCTCCTCTTTGTTAGGGCATGTTGTTTGTGGTTCCGTATTTTGAGAGAGTGACTTAGGTAAGTATTCTTTCTAATTTACGTTAGTAACTCTATATGCTTGGATTCTAAGGATGCTTCCCACGGGTCCCTCACATAGTTTGATTTACATTGGAATCGCATGCTTAACAAGTAAAATATTAATTAAATAAAACTGGACTAGTTAGATTATTTCGATTATTTTATCGCACTTCACATCTAATGTTCGTGTTGAATCTGTTTAACCACGGGTAACCCATAAATTCGGGTCGGGGAATTACACTATCCCCTAGATCAATCTCCTCATTCAAAAAAGTAGTTGATCAGTTCACGACTCACTTTATCATCAACAGTAACATAGTGAAGAAACTCGACTCCTTAATCTCCGTCAAAAGAAATAAATGAGAGTCCCTCAGGAAATATGCTCCATGGTATTAGGAGATATTAAATATAAGTGACAGTTGCAATGAGAAATTGGTTATTTCCTCTTTTATGTTTGGCCTTCTAAGATGTGATTATCTTTACCAATTTTTCACTCAGAAGCCAATATCGTCATTGGATTACCTAATTTCACACATCGAAAAATATTCCAAAATAAATGATGAGCTCCTGAACATAGGGAATTAGGTCGATCAGTCTTCTAAGCCAACCAATAATAACAACATGAAGAAATTATTGAAAGATAGGGTACAACTAACCTTCGCCAATAAGAAAGAAAAAATAAAGAATCTTGAGGGATGATTAAGGAGGCTAACTAATGTGAATGCCTACCAAGAAGTGTATACATTTTTCAAGGATCTAATCTACAAGATCATTCCCTAGATAAAATACAAGCCTTATTACAAAACCCCCGAAGATAAAGAGTGATCCTAATTTGAGAGACAACAATATACGGTGCACTTATCATTAGGATAATCACTATAAGTTCAAGAACTATAAGTTGTTTAAGCGTCACTTGAAAGAATTTATCTAGGATGGCCATATCAAGGAGTATGTTAAGATCAAAAAAACAAAAGCCTCAAGGGTCCTCTCTCCACGTGGAATGGCTATAACCATACATAGATAAATCGATCCATCCTAGTGAAATAACAAGAAGCTTCAGGAAATAGTCAGAATTACAGCCATTATGCAAGAGGCATTATAGGTGGAGATAAAAAAACACTCCTCACTAAGGGAGAGAATATGCAGGTTGATCTAGATCAGATCGGGTTATTATGTTCTCCAATGAGGATCTAGTTGGCGTCAACCTTCCCCATAAGTACACCTCGGTCCTTACACTCATAAGTGCCAAATTCAATAGTAAAAGGATACTGGTCTATTTATATAGATCTTAAGAAATCATCTATGCCAACTTGCTCTAAAAACTTGGCTATAACATCCAAGACTTAGTTATAAAGGTCAGTCATGTGATCGATTTCAATGGTAATATTGAAACACCGTTCGAAAAAATAAAGATTCTAGTTAAGGTCTTCACTTTTAATCATGAGATTGAGTTTCACATTATCAAATTGAAATCAACTTACAATGTCATTATGATTAAGGGGTGCTCTATACTATGAAGGTTGTGATATCTTCGTTGCATCAAAAAGTAAAGTTGGGAATAATTAAAATCATAGGTGACTAAGCTACAACAAGCAACTATTTTTTTCCACTATTCATCAAAATAAATCCCAATCTAAGAAGAGTCTATAGAACAAAAGGGTGCTTGGTTAGGGGTGTAAGAGACCAGACTCTCCCCCATCAAACAGCTAATGCAATAACTTAGAGTTTTCCCTTATACTCATCGTAGATATAGAATATCCTCATGATCGACATTAAACTTACAAAATGTGAGGAAGATACCTCATTTGATAGGATAAATGCCTACATCATTTTCTAGAAACCTTATGATGTGCCAAGAATTAACCCAAACATCATTTCTCACCGAATGGACGTGGATCTTACAAGTCGACGTATAAAGAAAAATCACATGAAATCATCTCCAAAAAATGTTTATGCAGATGAGCATGAAGTTAAGAATTTACTTAATGCTAACTCCATCAAAGAAGTTCAATTCCCATATTAGATATCTATTATAGTCATAGTGAAAAAGAAGAGTGTAAAGTAGAAAGTTTGTGTCAATCTTATAAGCCTTAATAAGGCCTACTAAAAAGACATATTTCCTCTCCCTAGGATTGACCATCTCATTTATTCAACTAGAGGTCATCAATGAATGAGTTTTATGGATGCTTACTTGAGTTTCCATAAAATACCCTATTCGGACCCGACCAATAGAATACCACCTTCATAAACACTTTGGGACTCTACTGCTATAGATCCATGCCATTTTGTCTCAAGATATTGAGGAAGACAACCAATATCATTTGATAAAAATATTTAGGAAGAATATCGATTCAATCCTGGAAGTTTTCATTGACAACATGCTCATCCAAAGTAAACAGGCATCCAATCACATCATGGATCTCACTAAGACTTTCATGATTATAAGGAATTACAAAGTTAAGTTTGAGTCAACAATCAGCTAAAATCAAAAACTGTTGAATAAAACCAACATAATCCAAAACTGAATATCGAAAATAAATACAATAGACAACATGTCCCAAAAGAGAGTACTAAAATGAGATCCTACACTGGATCTAAATGAATGAATCGTTTATGAAAAGTTCTGCTAGCCTCCACAATGCTTCAGCTACGAGTCCCTGGACAGAATCCTCAAGTCTGGCATCCCTGTGAATGGACACCTAAAAGGATTTTGAAAATATTTTGATAGAAAGAGTTTGTACTCAAAACGTTTTGAAAACATTTATCATGTGATTATCACAATAAAATGAGTTATTGATTACACATGTTAAGATTTTGCGTACACTCTATTGAGTTACCTCACCCCTCATTTATCGTGTACGCCTAACGTCCCGTAATTTTCCCTCCTAGCTATACCACCCAAGCTAACTGAACTACAGTATTCAACTGATCTCCTCTAAGCGACTAAGTTCCCATACCACCCACTTAGTATGTAATATTAACCATATCTCATGATTTATATGCTTAGATAGTTGTTCACCCCTTGTTACCTTTAACTGATTTATAATTAAGTTTTCCTACTTAATTTGATTTTAGATGTATTCATGGAATCTAATTATCTACTAACTCACATAAGAAGATTATTAATATAATATACATTTAACACGCAATATATACTTATAAATTCATTCATTACTAATATGTCCTCTTAACACACATCAAGGACTCTTGGTTAGGAATGGCCCATTGACACCAAGTATCACCTCAATCCCAAGTTTATTTCATGTAGTTGTTCAAAAAATAACCTCGACCCCATTAATGAAACTTTATACATAGATTGATTCAGAACTCTTTCGTCACGACCTCAACTTAATATTTCCATATATTAGTTCGGAATCCTATCTCGACCCTAATATAGGGAATTATACTTTACGTATTCTCTCCACCTAAGTATCTATATAATTCAGTAGGTATACACGCAACCTTATAATAGTGCTCGTACGTAATATTTCCTCTTTAATATTCACCGTAATTATTAACTTACGATTTATCTCACTATCGTATTTTAATTAAGTATTCACATAACTCTAAGGTCCCTAGTTACCCCTATATTCATTTCAGTAAATAAACTCTCTCTAACCTACTGATAATTAGTTTGGATTGACGTTAATTCCACTCATAACTCAAATCCATAATCCCCGATACACGACTCGATCAGTTTACCCTCGTCGATCCAATCTTCCAAATTATACACCCAATGGTTATAACAGACCCCCACTAAATACCTACTGACCTTCTCTAACTCCCTACATAGGTATAATATTATCCTTAAGGTTCCCTTTGAACATTGGCAATCGATTTGAACTCAACCAACAAAAGAACCCAAAATCATCCAAGGTCGATCGGTCGACCATGAGCATCAATCAATCGACTCCATCGATCGATAGACATTCAAGGGTCGACCGATCGATCGAGCAGGTGCAGATGCAGTTCATCTTCTTCTTGCATTTTCCTACCATTTTCAACTATTCAACTCACATGATAACTGACCAAATCTGTAGCTAACGATCCCTAACCATTCCTACATACACTAGGATGATTTCTAACAATTTAAACCTCATAAATCTTCACAAATTCAATCAAGAATAATTCAAATCTTCTAATTAATCCAGAACCCTAATTTAATATGTTCTACCATATTTTCAATCATCAATCCAGATTTAGATTTATATTAATCATCAAGTCTTTAATGATTTTGAAATCTCTACAGGTCAAAAATTTATGTCTCATAAACTATGAAGGAGAGAGGTTGAGTGGGGCTAGGATCACTGGCCATACACTCTGATTGGTGCTTAGATTTCTAAATGGATTGAAACAATTTGTTGATATTGTTAAACGAATGTTACGCTGTTCTCAAGAAAAATTGGGACACTCAAAACTCAACCTCTTCCAAGTTGTAGAATAAATAGGATGACATATGAGATTATCCCCTGCTTCTGCCCTAGTGTGTCAAGTCATTGCCCTTGCTATCCATGGTATTGTGAAAAAAATCTTTAATCTAGGCCCAACAGAAAAATATTTCTACACTTTCTGAGGCACTTTTGATCTTGTGACTTCCTTCCCAATAGAATGGACATATGTAGGTTCATCGCATACTGGACACCGATCGATATTTTCATACTCCTTTCGGTACAGTATGCAGTCATACAAACAAGCATGAATTGATTTATACTTCATTCTCAAACCTTCTAAACTGTTATTCACATTAGGATAGCTGTTTGGAAGCGTTTTCTACTTGGGTAGAAAGCCTTTCACCCAATTCAAAATTCATGTCACCCTATTACCAGACAAACCATATTGGGTCTTCAAACTATGCAAACCAACCATGGCGTATAGAGTTTTTTTATCTTTCTCATAGCTTGAGTATAACGGATGGGACGCCTTAAATTTTAATCTATCTTCATGACCACCTGAACCTTGTACATCATCAGTGACCTCATTCTCTTCCACTTCATGAACTCCATATGTGTCATCAACTAAATCCTCTAACATATTATGATCTACATTATCAACAAAGGAACTTTCGATTCCTCGTGAAAAAAACAAATTCGATAACTATATTGCATACCCCATTTTAACAAATGTAGTTCAACTGTTTTCCACTCAAACACCTTACCATTCTTACACCTAGCACACAAACACGAAAACTCTTCATCATCATGACATCTCTTTGCGTAATTCATAAATTCATTAGCACCTCTATTAAACACATCCCCTAATATATTTGTTTCACTCATCCACTCTTTTTATTTAGGATATCCCATCACAGCTACTACAAACAATCACCTATTATAGGTAAGAATCATATATTCATGGATTAGTATAACCAAAAGTGTGAACATTTAGCTCCCATTAGTATAAACAATCACCTATTGAATGCGTACGCATAAGAACTAGAAGGCTAGTATCTATGTGCACTATATGTAATTTAAATTAGTTATAATTGAAGTGTATTCAAATGAGAATACATGCAAGCATACACCCCCCGAAGCAAGTGTTATATAAGAAGTTGACCTAATGTATATTTATTCGTGCATTCAAATTCCTATTTCCTCCATCTCGTCTAAAGGGTGAGTGGTCCTATCCCATTTAAGACCGCATATTTCTGTAATATACTTAAGAGCTCATGCACACTGTTCTAATTTGAGAAAAAATCGACAGCATATCCCCATAGTTCTCTAAGTACACGACATAGATTCCCAAGTGTGAGTGTTATTTCAATTTATCAATTGAAATAACACTTAACAGTGCATCATCTAGTATGTACCCAGAGAACATAAAGATACGAATGCAGAACTTCCCCTAAAAGTAACAAGTTTAAGTCACTAAGAATATTATTATACATAAACTATGCAGTCCCAAACTGTCCAAATGGGAAAATTTGAGAGATCTCATTACAGGGGTAATGACTCTCAAACGGGTCTAAGGGCTATTAAGTTCGTACACATAAGAACTAGAAAGCTAGTATCTATGCACACTATATGTAATTTAAAGTATGTTTCATTTTGTTATGTAATTTAAAGTATGGTTCATTTAATTTAAAGTATGTTTCATTTAATTCAAATTCAATTTCAATTTATACCAATTTACACCAACATCAATACCAATTCAAATTCAATTTCAATTTATACCAATTCAATTTCGTTGAATTTCAATTCAATTCAAATTCAATATCAATACCAATGCAATTCATGTTATAAGGATGGCGCACATCGAATCGTCTAATTCAAATTCAAATTCAATATCACACATACTAATTCACTCACACCCTACACACATGGCCCCCGCCCCTCCCTCCCCCCCCCCCCCCCACTGGCCCCCTTCCCCCACACCACTCCCCCCCCCCCCCCCCCCCCCACACACATATAGACACCACCCCCACTACCCCACACTGCCTCCTGCTGCCCACTACCCCACACCCCCATCCCCACCCCCACACACACACATACACACAAGCATTTCTATATACACACACAGACATGTACACATATACACAAACACATGTATACAAAGTAAAGAGAGAAGAAAAAATGACCTGAAACGTAGAGAGAGAGAGAGAGTGAGAGAGAGAGAGCAGTAGAGAGAGAAAATTGAGGGAAATGGAACGGTGGGAAAAAGGTAGCGCCTAGGGCTTTAATCAAAAGAGTTTTCACGGATCTGTCAAGGTCTTTGACTGTGACAACTCCTTAAAGTTGTCATAGTTAAATACCGTGACATGTCCATGATAATTGTACTTATCACGGACTTGTCACGGTCATTAACTGTGACAAAAGGTTGTCACGGACTTGTCACGATCATTGACCGTAAAAAAATGCGTGTTTTTTTTCACGGTCAATGACCGTGACAAGGCTGCCAGCTCAAAGGTGACAATTTAGCCTTTTTGGTGTAGTGGCATTTAGCAAAACATTATAACAAGGGATCAATCCGAGGAAGTTCTAAGTAGGACATTACGGACAATTGGGGGGGACCATCAATAGTGATTACGGACAATATGCAAGGAGCCTATCACTTATAAACAACGGAGGACAGAAAGATACCAAGAGCATGGAATGCGGTCAATCTCAAGATGTTATATTTTAGTTTTCAGTTTACTTTTGAGCACTTAGTTTATACAAATTTCATCTCAAAACTTATGTTGCTCGTAATTCACTATTTCTTTTATGAATAAAGGCCCTTCTTCCATATCACAAATCTCTTCAGTTATTTGATTACTTTACATTGTTTCCCAAGTAACAGGATCATAATTAGATCTTAGTCTTCGAAAGAGTATTGATCAGGCTTTAACTTGATTGTATGACAATTTTGCTAAATATAATTAAAACTAAAGCCCTCAAGTCCTTGTCATAACCAACACATGAGACATAACGACTTGCCCAAGCAAGACAAAAGACCTATGGGGGATACCTAGGCAATAAACCAACTTGGTCGACTAAAATCCCGAACAAGCGGATTGCCCACAGACTAGGTGCATTTTTTCCATTATCTTATCTAGGCCTAAAGGAGTGTGACGACACACCCTAAAAGGTAAGAAAGACATAATAACACATGCAAGGCATAATGGAATGGAAAAATGCATAAGAATTGGTATTGACTTGATTCATTCGGCAGAGCCCGATTATAAAGGGTACCAATTACATAATAATTACAAAAGGCACAAAAATTTACAATAGTTTATGGTCGGCAAACTAGAAATTATTCTATTTGCTTCCTCCGACCATCGACAGGGTCAGGCATGTACTCGTCATCACTATCATGACCTTCCAAGTAGCTCTTGACAAGTAAAACAAGAATGGCATTTAAAGGAATCTAGGTTTCATAACAACTTAAAGGAGGTCTGCTGTACGCAAGACAATCAACTTAGTACATATACCAGAGTTAAACATCAGGGGGTTCCTTAATAACTTTGAGGGAGTTAATCCAGTTCTGCTTATAAGAAACATCTTGATCCTCTTATAACCTCGTTGGGGCATCTTTTCAACCCTCATCATAGCCCACCGACCAAGCTGCTCGGGGACCCATCCTAAATAAATATCGAAGCTTTTTGTTATCATGGCTTATACCCCTCATGATGGTAATACTCCTTCAAGTTTTTTATTCATCTTCAGAAAGTTTCTTCTTCAAGTCATCATTTTAAAACTGGAGTAGAGCGCCGACCTCACTCACATCCTTGGATTCTACCAACTAGGCCTTCAAGTCATTTATTTCTTTTTGCATGGAAGCATTCATATCTTCCAAGTCCTTAAGGTCGTCCTTCATCTGGGAGATCAAAGTATATTGATCTTTATAGTACTTAGTACTCTTTATTAGAGCCTTATAGGCATTCAAAAATGCTCGGGGATCTTCCATGCTAGCATCTTGCCCGAGCACGTTATCAAAGTTATTAGAAGAAGGAATTTCCTCGGCATCAATCTACAATATCAAAGTAGAACAGGAAACAATTTATTAGAGAATATATAAATTGGCATATTAAAATGAAAATATTGTTTTCTTTGAACAACATAGGGAATAGGCAGAGTCATTACAATCTAAGGAAAGAAAAAGAGTGCAATGCACGAGGAAAAAAAGAGAAAAAACCTAGAACTAGAGGCTTGACTTCTTCACCTGCTAATATGTTTCATCCTCGTTCCCTTTGGGCTCCACCTCCTTATCCTTAGGCTCCACCTCCTTCTCTTGGCCGGAAGGATGGATGGTAGAAGGCTACTCGTCAAAAGTAGGAGGTGGACCTGATTCGTGCCTTCCATACAGGTCTGACTCATATGGCACTCTGGTTTCCACCAAGGCATTGTCCCAGCCTTTCTTGAAGCTCACCTTTCGAGCATAATCAATTTGGACTCTAACATCTTAATACGCCTCGTTCTAGCCTTACTTGAAGCTAGAATCCTTAAGGACAGGGATCTGCTCCACTTCATTAGTCAATCGATAATTCTTCACAACAAGCTTTGCTTTATCCACCTCCAACAGGTTGTTCTTAGTCTTCAGCAAGGCCATGTCCTTAATGGTGGACTTCTTTTCTTTATCATAGACCTCTTAGGCCTTGTCCATGGCCTCCCAAGATTTTTGGAGGGCCTCTACCAACTCATCATTCTTTTTAGTTTGGTAGGCGCGACCATCCAAAAGACTAGTGAACTCTGCCACAATCTGTAAAATAAACGTTAAAATAAAACTGGCAAGTTATATCCTGATAAGACAAAGGAAAAAATCACTTACCAAGGACATAGTTTGGGAAGTTCGGAGCGACATCTGGTCACAACATCCTCAATCACTCGCAATTGCCCACGAGCACTGCCGCCCTCAACAAGCTTGGGGTAAGGGTTGGATTGTAAGCCTCAGACTGGTCTCAAAGATGTTGGGGAGAGAAGGGGAACATTATTCTTCTTAGAAGAGGATGTAAGGGCCTTCTTTTTTTCCTCTTCATTCATTTTCTTCTCTTCCTTCTTATCCTACTCCTCTTCTTTCTTCTTGGCGACAAAGCTTGGATCGCCAGATATGGAGGACTCACCCTATGCCTTCTGTTGGTACTTGGCCCTAGAAGAGAGGATGACATCATCATCACAAATTATAAGGACTCTTTTCCTAGTATGAGCCATTAGACCTTCATCCTCCTCTAGCTGGATGAAACTAACGTTTGAAGAATCAAAAAAAGAAAAAGTTTCCTTGTCAGGAAGAGGAAGAACATGTATCTCGTCCACCGGGAGAGCGGTGAAGTTGTTGTTGTTGTTGTTGGTGTGATCAAGTAAAATTATTACCGACCTTAGGTTCTAACCATCAAGAAGATACTTTCTCACCCTCCAATATTTTAGTAAATCGACAACATTGATATCTTGAACGGAGGTTTCTTTATTTTTTTGGCAATATATTCAAAGACGAAGGAGAAAGTCAATTAGAAACAACAAATAAAATATAAAATATAAGCGATTCGAAGAACAAGTGTTAACGTATGTGATCATCCCCCACCTAGTCAGGGAACAAAAACCCTGTATATTCTCCGCCCTCAGGGAGCGGTGGATGCTGCCAATTTCTAGTGAGGCACCCCAAATCCCAATAGCCTTTGTTAGAATCAGGTAGGTTTACTACCACTACCCTCTCATCCTTCCTCGGCTTCAAGTAGAGGACGCCATAAGAAGTATGAGACCAAACATAACAATATCTGCTATCTGGGATTGCTAGGTTGGTCCCATAGAGCTCATTTATACGGTTAACCCCATTGACTATTGGCCAAGTAATGGGGGCACACTAAGCAAGGACCACCCCAAAGAATTTGAAGAACTCAAAGAACAAATAATTTGGGGGAAATGTAGAACCCCCTTGGACCACAGCCAAGGTGTGAATCCAGTTCCCCCTTCGATGTCTTTGAAATCTTTGGGCATAGGGTCATAGTCAAAGCCTATCCAAGAAGGAATGGAGTGGGTCTTCTTCAATTCATCAACACTTTTTCCATGGATGGTCGACATTTTTAGAGAATAATGTCACACCCCGCGTAATTCTGGAGTCGGCCGCCACCAAAACTATGTCGGGCGCGAGTAAATATATTACCATTCTTACCATGAGACAAATATGAGACATAATAAAATCAATCCATAAGATAAATATTTGAATCAATACCAAATGATAATAGCAACTGAATGATAAAAGATCCGTCACATACTAAAACTTCGAATAAATCCAATCTCCAAAATGATTTAATTAAAACAGAGTAATAATCAAATGTGAATAATCCAACTGAAATCCTCTAAAAACTTTGGAACCGAAAGGCTCAATAAAACCCAAATGAAGTCTCATAATTAAATACGATTGAAAAGAAATTCTAACTAAATAAAGAGGTAAAAAAAATAAACTCCAGCTACACCTCCAAATGATATCTAAAAAATCTTATGCAGCTACTCCAACAGTAATACCTGAAAAAGTCAGACAATGCACGAGGTCAGAGAGTCAAGCATTAATTCACACTACTCCCCTCAAATAGGATCTGTGAATCCAGAAAATAGCATTATATGCAATAAATATCACAATAGAGTATTTTAATAATGAATATAACTAAACGCGAGCAAGATAAATTACTAACCACCCCCAAAGATTCTGATAAGCACACACCAATATCATTTTAATTATCCCACAACCCCAAAACGTTAATATAATTAAATTCACCCAAATTATCATTTCTGAATTTATTTCTCTCAAGAATAGCGGTCCTCCCGCCTCGGGTGATTTCTCCACCAAAATACACATCCCCTCGCCAAAATGCCAGTTGGTCCGTGTAAACTGTCGACCCCTGCTACATGACGATGTCCCACACACGACACGACATAAAACACTGACTTTCCCGTTTAAACTGTCGGCCCTCGCTGATTATGTCGCCAATATATTTTAATACCCATTTTATTATCTTAGGTATTAAGTTTTCAATTTCTCAATTACATATTTAACAACTTACGCCACCCTTTAAATCGATGTGAAACCCTCAAAATACCCCTTAGTCACATACCTAAGGGTTCCCAAAGTACATATACAACCTATCTTATGTATAAGATGAATTTCCAATATTTACTCGTCATAGTTTCATGCCTAGGCTAGGGTGATGATGATAAAACATAAAAAAATCAGCCCCCCACTCCCACATGTTAAAATCACAATAATCTACCCTCACTAGTCCCATACCTAGAAGGCATCCTAAAATATAGGGAGAGAAAAAATACCCAACAACCCGTTATCACAATGTCAATTTAATAATACCAGCAAGTCACACAAACAAGTATAATTAATCAATGTATAAAACTACGCATAATAGTCTATTAAATTAAATCTTAATTTAATTATCACATCGTCATAAACACCCAATTAATCCCATTTAATTATTTTAAATTAAATACACTGAGATTTCATCATTAATACATCATATTTCCAATTTCATTATCTCTACACAATTTACATGAGTTATACGTCCCCAAATTCAATTAATTCAAAACCATGGGTTTTATACATGCAACCTACACCAATAAAACCCAAAATACACTCATCAATCCTACGCATCCAAGGGTTATGAATATTATTTAGATTAAAAGATTTAACAAAAACAATCCCATAATTAGTGTCCTCTTTTCCTAATTAAGTCACTACTTTCTTTTAAAAAAAACATGATTAAAGGTTTGGGTAATAATTAAAACGCTAATACCAAAGGAAAGGAATAGAGTATTCATGCATGAGTGAAGATTGATTTGAAAATCTGATTAGAAATATGGATTCCTCTCGATAAATTAGCAAAGGGCTATTATTTGACAAAACTTGATTTAACCCCAATTAATCCTTCAAAACTTGTAACAAAACTTGATTATATTGGAGGTTGATGATTATAGAGGAGAGGTAAATCTTTTGGAAGAGCTCTCTTGTGAAAAACATGGGAAAAATTGATTATCAGAAGTCCCACCACAAATTATTAAGGTTATATACTAATTAGGAATTTAAACCCAACTCAAAATCTATAATTAAGAAGTTGATCTGCGCCAAAAACTGACAGGTCGATCGATCGACTCATAGGGTCGATCGATCGATCGAGCGGGTTTGGCGGCAGTTCCCCCACAAAATGCCTATAAGGCAAAAATAATTAAAGCCTTATAAAAACTCCATTTTAAATCCCATTTCAATTACTCTTGAAGTTCTATTCTTCTAATATTAAAGCCAACATATTTTACTAATAAAAAATATTAAATTCAAGATTTTATTTTTCTCGAGTAGTCTAATTAATTAATTAAATTAATTAATAAAAACACGGGGTGTTACATACTTCCCCAATAGCAAGGAATGTCGTCCTCGGAATTAGACGAAGCATACACATCAAACGTAAATTGCGAAACGTAAAAATAAGGCGCATATATGCCTACCCGTAGAATGCTATAATTGGGCGCCCATACACCCAATCCTACGTGCACGTACCCTTCGTACACCAAAACAATATATATATATATATACACTACCATATATATACATAACTATAAAAATAACGGCATACCACGTGATCTCGCAAATCACCACTCGATTTTATCTCTGATAATCTTCGCAACCCTAAATCCTCAAATCTAATATCCTTGTTGCATTAATATAAAACATACCCAAAATTGATTCTAACGATCTCCCACATAAACTATTGCCTCCAAAGATCAACTCTAAAGATCCTCACATCAAGTTTACTAATTCAAAATTCAATACCTACAACGTCCATAATACCAAACTCCATATCTCTACGAAACACATCTAATACGTATGCTAGACCCTCTACCTTAAGGAGTAAGAATAAATAAAGGGAATCAAATATCGGTAACGTGGAAGCTAAATGGACTCATAACTTACGATGCCTAAGACCATGCTCTGTTACCATCTGTCACACCCCGTGTAATTCTGGCGTCGGTCGTCACCAAAACTATGTCGGGCGCAAGTAAATATAATACCATTCTTAGCATGAGACAAATATGAGACATAATAAAATCAATCCATAAGATAAATATTTGAATCAATACCAAATGATAATAGCAACTGAACGACAAAAGATCCTTCACATACTAAAACTTCGAATAAATCCAATCTCCAAAATGATTTAATTAAAACTGAGTAATAATCAAATGTGAATAATCCAACTAAAATCCTCTAAAAACTTTGGAACCGAAAGGCTCGATAAAATCCAAATGAAGTCTCATAATTAAATACGATTGAAAAGAAATTCTAACTAAATAAAGAGGTAAAAAGAATAAACTCCATCTACACCTCCAAATGATATCTAAAAAATCTTATGCAGCTACTCCAGCAGTAATACCTGAAAAAGTTAGGCAATGCACGAGGTCAGAGAGTCAAGCATTAATGCACACTACTCCCCTCAAATAGGATCCGTGAATCCAGACAATAGCAGTATACGCAATAAATATCACAATAGAGTATTTTAATTACGAATATAATTAAACGCGGGCAAGATAAATTACTAGCCACCCCCAAAGATTATGATAAACTCACACCAATATCATTTTAATTATCCCACAGCCCCAAAAGGATAATTTAATTTAATTAACCTAAATTATCATTTCTTAAATTATTTCTCTTAAGAATAGCGGTCCTCCCACCTCCGGTGATTTCTCCACCAAAATATACACCCCCTCGCCAAAACGCCAGCTGGTCCATTTAAACTGTCGACCCTTGCTACATGACGAGGTTCCACACACGACACGACATAAAACGCCGACTAGCTCGTTTAAACTATCGGCCCTTGCTATTTATGTCACCAATATATTTTAATACCCATTTTATTATCTTAGGTATTAAGTTCTCAATTTCTCAAGTACATGGTTAACAACTTACCTGACACTTTTCATCGATGTGAGATCCTAAAAATACCCCTTACTCCCATACCTAAGGGTTCCCAAACTACATATACGTCATATCCTACATATAATATGAATTTCCAACATGTACTCATCCTAGTCTCAAGCCTAGGCTAGCGTGACGACGATAAAACATAACAAATCAGGCCACCACCACCCCCCGACTTGATAAAATTGCAATAATCTAACTTCACTAGTCCCATACCTAGAAGACATCCTAAAATATAGGGAGAGCAAAAATACCCAAAAACCCATCGTCACAATGGCAATTTAATAATATCAAGAAGTCACACAAACAAACATAATTAGTCAACGTATAAAACTACGCCTAATAGTCCAATTCAATTAAATCTTAATTTAATTATCACATCGTCATAACCCCCCAATTAATCCCATTTAATTATTTTAAATTAAATACACCGAGATTTCATCATTAATACATCATATTTCCAATTTCATTATCTCTACACAATTTACATGAGTTATACGTCCCCAAATTCATTTAATTCAAAACCAAGGTTTTTCTACACGCAACCTACACCAATAAAACCCAAAATCCACTCAATAATCCTACATACCCAAGGGTTATCAATATTATTCAAATTAAAAGATTTAATAAAAACAGTCCCATAATTAGTGTTCGCTTTTCCTAATTAAGTCACGACTTTATTTTAAGAAAAACACGATTAAAGGTTTGGGATTACTTAAAACGCATAATACCAAAGGAAAGGAATAGAGTATTCATGCCTGAGTGAAGATCGATTGGAAAATCTTATTAGAAATCTGGATTCCTCTCGAAAAATTAGTATAGAGTTATTCTTTAACAAACTTTATCAAACCCCAATTAAGCCTTCAAAACTTGTGACAAAAACTTGATTATGCTGGAGGTTGATGATTATAGAGGAGAGGGAAATCTTTTGGAAGAGCTCTCTAGTGAAAAACTTGGGAAAAATGATTATTAGAAGTCCCCCCACGAATTATTAAGATTATATACTAATTAGGAATCCAAACCCAACTCAAAATCTACAATTAAGAAGATGATCTGCGCCAAAAACTGACAGGTCGATCGATCGACTCCCAGGGTTAATCGATCGATCGAGCAGGTCTGGTGGCAGTTCCCCCATAAAATGCCTATAAGGCAAAAATAATTAAAACCTTATAAAAACTCCCTTTTAAATCCAATTTCAATTCCGCTTGAAGTTCTATTCTTACAATATTAAAACCAACATATTTTACTATTAAAAATGATTAAATCCAAAATTTTATTTTTCTCGAATATTCCAATTAATTAATTAAATGAATTAATAAAAACACGGGTTGTAACAAATAACACTATCACTACTAAAGATAAACAAAAAGGTAAAAGAAGAAGAAAGTTGCAAAAGTAAGGAATCAGGAAGAAGACTTACAATGATGAAGGAATGCAAAGGATAAAGCTCTAGAGATTTGATAATGTAACACCCCCTAATTTTATTGATTTTACTATTGGGAATTAATTGGGATTAATTAAATTATATTTGGAAAATTAATTCGGTAAAATAAATATTAATTAGTGAGATAAAGGATAAAATTTATTTATATTGAATATTGCTTAGTGAATGAATAATAATAATAATGATAAGAAAATATTATGATTGTCGTGAGTGAGAAATACGACATTTGTGATAAATTTTGTCAGGATGCGCATGTCAGTCATATCGGGACTTAATTTAAGAAATAAAATGTAATTTCACTTTTGATATTTCAAATGGGCATTTGGAGTGCGTCAGTGTGTCTGAAAGGGTCAAAATAATCAGAAAAGTCTACTCGAGGGTTTGGTTTGGGTCTCGGGGCACTTTTAGGCCAAATCGGCACCTTGGAGGGGTATTTGAGTCTTTTAAAATTTTGGGAATAGAGACCTACGAAAATTAAAGTGTTATATTATCAGATGCGAGAGGGATTTTAGGATTATCAGTTACCAAAAAAAGAAAGGCCATAGGAGGAAGAAGGAGAGGTGCTCCAAGGCCAAGAACCGCCATTTTGGCACCAGCACGACCACCGTCGCGTAGATTCCCTATCATTTTTTATAGAGACTCAAACCTACATATAGAAGCAAGTGTTTATCTTCCTGACTTATAATTTGATACACCATCCATGTCAGAATAGGATGATACTTTATGAATTTCATGAACTTTTGCTTTAAATTTGAAGATATAAATCACATTCTTGGGTAGGAATGGTGATAGACCTTATCCCTTATACATGTAGGGTGAATTTGATGAGAAATATAACAAAATTGGGGAGGAAATCTTGAATTATGTTGAGGTTCTTGAACAAGAATAATAATCGAGGTTTTTTTTCAAGATTAATCTTTATTTAATCCAATTTAAGATTGTTCTTTAAAGATTTAATGATCCTATTACGTTAAAAATCATTGATACAAATTACTATAAGGTTTGAGACCTTTGGTTGGGAGTTTGGGATAGTGTAATGTTGGTTAAGAGGTTTAATAATGGTGAAAATCAGTCACACTGAAGAAGATGAAGTCCCAGGTACAGCGAACCGGTTCATCTGTTCCCTCCAAATTGGTTCGACTGTACACCCGAATCAATTCGCATGTTCCCCCTAACTGGTTTGGGGTACCTGCCACTTCTGGATCTCGATCTAATCAATTTTTGGTAGGTTGAGTTGGGATTTCTTTTCTATTTAAGAGAACTATGGACAACAAAGTGTGTGACATATTTAATATTTAATCTCACAAAAATTATGATGGGTATTGAAGAGTACGAATGAACCATTACGCTTAGTTTCACATTAAATGATCTCTCATAAATTAGAATGGGTCATGAAAAGTGTGAGTGAATATACGACCAGACAAGTGGTAGAAGAATCTTATAACTACTTAAATAATCTAATGGAGTGGTTAGGACTCTTCGAGTAGTCGGGAAGATGCTCGGGAAAAATATGATGAATTGTTAAATGGTGAATTGATAATACGTAGGATATTCAGGTGTTATATATACTATGTATGAGACCTATATTATAGGTTGAGTGTATACATCTATTGATGTTATTTATATATAGATAGGTTGTGTGAATACCTATTGTGTGACTTATTATGTGTAAACATACCTAGGCTACTTGCTATCAGGGGAGGTTTTCGCGTTATGGACAGTCTTATCCTGATTAGCCCATTGAACGGATTTTGACTTGTAACCCAAGAACATAGAATCTAGGTGCATTCTATCTGAGTGTATGGTGGTTTCGACGGTCAATTGGGCACGTTTGGTGTGTGCGTGACCTATAGACTTGGAACTATGTTCGCCTCCAATATGTGTGATTTAATTTTATGGTTCGAGGGTGATATTCGAACCAATGTCCTAGTTTAGTAGGTGATGTACCAATACTTGATAGAAGAGTATGCTTGCACCGCAGGTCTCCACCAAGGGGTGTTATATATATATATATATATATATATATATATATATAGAGAGAGAGAGAGAGAGAAAGAGAGAGAGAGACACACACATGTGATTGATTCTACTACGAGTGTATTAGTAGATAAGATGAATAGTGAGATCTAAATTACTCAATGTGTATGAGAACTTAATCATTAACTGGTGACTCTTAGTGAATATAAAGAATTAGAAAATGTAGTATCGATTTTTATGGGCAATACGGGTGGGCACATTAACTTTGTAGGGCCCCTTTTTATTTCTTATGCGAAAAGTGTTTTAAGGATGACAAAACAATTGTAGGCCCTTATCAGATTTAAAACAATGTGTAAACTGTTTAAAACACTTTAAAAATATTTTCTTAAAAAAATAACATCCTTAAACAATTTAAGATAAATTCTGAGTCCCATTAACTTTACGCATTCATACCTGAGTGATCTCGGAATGCAATTTAAACTTGAAGATGAATAAACTTGCACCAATTAATCCTTCGGCATAGATATTACCTTGATTCTTTGTTGCAACACCTTTAATAAAATTTAATCACGTCATAGTCTATGTGGGATCGTGATAATAAAAATATCCCTATGACTCAAACGTGTTTTGTTCCGGGAATAAGTCAAAACTATACAATGGACTTTATTGGAAAGTTTTTCCTGACAAACTTATCAAGTGGGAGAAGAGATGTAAGTTAGGCTAGTTAGGCGGGTAGCATAACTAGGTGGGTTAAAGTAGTAAGTTAGGCGTGCATAATAGTTGAGAGGTGAGGATCTCAAGTGAGAGCACGCGGTACTAATATGTATATAATATCTTATCTTGATTCATTTTAAACACTTGATAAACTTTTTCAAATGGTTTGACCTGGGCTTTGACTTGTTTCAAATTCTTTTTGTAAAAACAATTTTAGGTGCCCAGCTAGAGGGACGGTAGGCATATGAGTTCCTACATTTGACATGTTGCAGCTGTTGTGGAAGTTGCAGGACCTTGCTATTAGACGCTTCCACATTTATTCAGTTCTTATTTATCTTTATCTATCTCAGACGGGCATGTCGACCATTCCTAGTTGGATAGTATTTATAGAGACATTGTATTTCCGGTATTTTATTTAAACTTTACTTATGGATGATTGTATTGGGATTTTATCTGGAGTGTTATTCCAGACTCATTTTTCTATTTATGTTGTTATCTCATTATTCATTATTATTTGCATGGAAATGGTGAATGAAATTTTATTCCGTTTATATTTACTGCATGATACTAATAAGAATTTAAAATAATTGACACTGGGCAATTAGGGTATTAGTAATTAAATGGATTTTGATAGTGATGCTAAGAATGAAACCATTAATGATTCCTGTTTAATTTCATAATGGACTAATCACCCAGGATTAAAATAGGGGGTGTCACAGATGGTAGCAGATTATTAGGTTCTAGTGTCCTTAGGATATGGGCGATTTTACTACGTTTCAGCGTAGCGTTCCTTGATATGGAGTTCTATTATAGGATTGTTGTATTCTTCTTTGTACGCACATTTACATCCTCCTAATACTAAGTATAATTGATATGAATCATATGTGAGTTCGATTGGGTTTCTTATCTCGAACAACATAGGACTACTAACGAGGGCCATTGGAAGGACTGCTGGAGGAGAGGCTCAGTGAAAACCATAAAGTATTCTGGGAATAGTGGACGCGACGGGAGTTACCATGATTATTGAATAGGCAGATGATGATAGGATAATCACTAGGGCGCAATAGTTTTCCCAAGCACCATTGTACAAAACGGTGGTACAAATTTAGACTCACACAACATAGTCGGTAAAGGGGGAGGTCGGAGGGACCCTTTCGAAAAGCCATTTATAAGGGTTCAGGGAAGAGAGGGAGTATGATGGGCCAATGGAAGGAGATGATCGAAAGGCGATTGTGTGTGGTGGAGTGTAGTGGCACCCATAACTTAAATTTTGGTTTAAATATTTTTACTCGTAGGATCAGTGTTGCCCTGATGGAAACGGTCATCGCATATGAGGAAGTAGATAAGGAATTAATAAAAAAATGGGTGCGATTTAATCGCAAGTTCTTTCATTTACTGTTCAGATAGAGATGCGAAGAAAGTTCATGGAATTATCATAGGAGGGGCGAACAAAGGTCAATTTTGATGAAGAATTTATTTATTTAAGTGAACTTCATACCCGGGGAGGTAGGTAGTGGAGATGAAGATTCTTAAATGTGATGATGACTCACGTGTAGGATTCTCCAGTATTTATGGGAAATCAGTCTTGGACGACTTATGCACATGGCGTCAATTTTGTACTCTTACAATTTTTATATCAACGCTTCCATGAGAAGGGAGCTAAGAGAGATGGAGAGCATAGACAGAAGGGAACCATTAAAGGTAATTAGTGATAGTGATGCACCATTTAGGGATACCTGGCAGAGAAACCATTTAAAGGATATATATCAATGAATTTCTTACCAAGTGACGGTCAATTCAGTCAGGGTCGTCAAGGAAGGAGGTGTGTTCCACGGGTCTAGTAGAGCCAAAGGAATAACGAGTGTAGCAATCGAGGTCAAGACTACCATATTCAAGAGAAGGACAAACCCGATATGTCTAGTGGGGCCAGATATGGGGGTTAACACAAAATGGTGTCCTAGGTATGAATATTAGGACTATATGTATTGAACCTCTTCGCAACGAGTTAGGAGACATGAGTGGGATGCCAGTTGTGGCAATTATTGTAAAAGTTTTTGGATTGGCATGGAAGAGAGTGTCATGTCCAAGAAACAATTGGACTGCTAGTGCTATTGACAATTGAAAGTGTGAGTCTTATCCTATAATGAATGGGGTATATTTTTGTATAAAACGAGCAAACCACAGTATTTCGTTTTCTCTAAGTTCACGCGTGAGATAGGTTTGGGGCATGTATCGTTAGTGTTACTATTCTGTGTATATATTTACCGTTATATTGCAGGCCTCTTTTTGGTTCCATCTGTAGGGGAGCGGGTGGGGACACTGAGAGGATATATTTTAGTGGGTTAGCTCATTTTGAAAGATGATATTCGAGTATAACGTTATCCTGGGTATAGGTTGGTTAGCGACGGGTTGAGCGATGGTGGGCTATTATAGTAGGGCTATCTTGTTCGCTATTTTAGGGCAGGATGTGTTGTTTAGTGACGTGTCACCTTAAAGAGGATTGAGCTCGCATTCATACTACATTGTGGAGGAGACTTTAGAGATTATAGTCGTCTCGTTATATTTAATCTCAGTGCGTAGGGACAGAACTTATATGAATTGAGGTATATCAAGTTAACTATTGAGTGGAGAATTTTAGCTCGTTCTCGACTTAGTACGGGAAAACTAGTGATGGTGAAAGCGTTGTGTTGTATAACTCGTTTAGTGATGTGGAAGTGGACGGTTAGACTATGCGCTTGGTGAAAGGATTTTTGATATTGTGGTTATGTGCATAGGACGTACAGATATCGATGACAAATAATGTCTGGTAGTAGTGTATCGAGGGGGTTACTTATTTGGATTTTGCTTGGGAGACACCCCACGCATGAATACCAGCGAATGTTGAGAGTTTAGAAATGTGTTGTTCGTTAAGGCATGAGTTTATCACTTTGGTTATTAAACGTGTATATGGAAGAAAGCATGAGCTAGGAGGTATTATATGATACAAAATCTATAGAGTCGAGTAGTGTTATGTGAGAAGCACCAAAAAAAATTGTACCACTAGTTGATGGGTGGGACGGTCTCGAGGAGAACCAAATCATTTTATTAGGCTAACTAAGGTTATCCATATGGTATGGTCTCACTGAGAATGCGGGGCCAGACTTGAGATAAATATGTGACGTGTGGAATGTTATAGATGATTATGCAATTGTGCACGGGATATGGGGTATATGGGCGCCCTGGTTAATTGAAATTTTGGTATCATCTATGATGAGGAGGCTTATAAAGATGTTATAAATGTGTCTATGGGATAGACAGAAAGAAGGTGGAAATGTAGAAGAAGCTGAACTTCGTTCGAGGAAAGGAGATAGTCTGATTGTTTGTATGTCACGAGGAAACTCCCACAACCAATGTAAGTTAAAAGGTGCGTTGAAATATGTTGAGAACAAATGAAGTCTCACCTTGACGAATGCGTAGAGTGGTTTGCGCATAAATAGGCTGTTAAAATTTTAATAGATGGAAAAGAGCCTAGAAAGTGCACAGTTTTGGGGCAAACGCACAGGCCATGATTTTTGTATATCTCCGAATAAGGGGAGTAGGATGTTCCACATGACATGAGATTTTGAGTGTGAGGATTTTGGGTTGAGTGAGACATAGTGAAGTTGTCTCGAAGTGCGCCACTAGTAAGGGAAAAGGTTGGTCCATTAATACCAACCCGAATATGGTGGTAGATTGATGATTCTAAGGACTGAATGGATACACAGGTTGATAAAGTTCATTATTGGATTATCAAAAGCATGGAGTATTCAGATATTCTTTGAGTTGTGAAGTTAATTT
Organism: Sambucus nigra; assembly: GCA_949130495.1. NCBI lineage: Eukaryota > Viridiplantae > Streptophyta > Magnoliopsida > Dipsacales > Adoxaceae > Sambucus > Sambucus nigra. Next base: position 284,191,135 of record OX422221.1, read on the forward strand.
TCCAAGATCAAAATGTTCATTATTAGTTTCGGGTGTGGTATACTACCGGGAAGAATGCCTAGCATGTTATTAAAGAGGATAAATGAACCGATAAAAGGTGCCGCCCAATATTATTGTAAATCAAGATGAGAACCTTGAGTGCCACCTTAAATAGTGATTATCAGGAGGCAATGGGGGCAGAGTTGAGCCCTGAGCTAGGTTTGTCAATCATAGGTCGATGGATAGTCGGGAAGGGTGACATAGAATGTGGCAGATGTGAGAATGCATGTCGTGGAATTTTAGAGTAATTAGAAATACTAACTACAACTGGTAGAGTTTATTGTGATGATTCGTAATAGGATAATAATTGCGAAGCGAATTATGAGGTTTACTAGTAAGAAAAAAAAAATTGCCCACCCTTGGATAGTTGAAAAAGGGGAAAATAAATAG